>JADRCH010013346.1:0-72147 GCA_019843965.1 Rhynchomys soricoides
ATGAAAACTGCCTTCTTTCTAGTATCTAAGAGTGAGTGGAGGCAGTTAATGTTTCTGTCTGAAACCGGTACCTGTTTCTTTTTTCTTCTTTAAATTTATTTACTTATATCCATTTGTGTGTGTGTGTGTGTGTGTGTGTGTGTGTGTGTACACATGTGCACCTCAGAAAAATATAAGACCCTGCTCCTGATTCTTCCCTCATCCCCTCTTAGATGTTCCGGCCTCTGGTAGCAGGCCTATCCATCATATACTGGGTCACAGGCAGAGGGCAGGGTCAGTGGGAGGAGGAGCTGCCTGTGGCCTGCCCTCCAGTCAGCTTTCCCATAGTAGTGAGAGGAGGCCTCTGTGCCCCTTGGAGACCTTGTCCTGGATGGGTAGGACTTTTCCTTGGATCTTTAAGCTCTGGCCCTTCTCCCCCTTGCACCAAGCAAGGTCCCTACTCTTGCCACAGATAGGATAAGGGGTCCTGCCCTTTAGGGTTAGGGTGACCCTGGGGAGAGGGGTGGTGTTAGAAGACCCTCCCCTTCCCTTCCTCCCAACCTTTAAACAACCCCCTCCCCCCCCATACTGAGATTGACCGTTGTTATTTTGATTCAGAAACACGAACAAACAAATAAGCCATTGTCCAGCTGGGGAGACGGCCAGAGAACTAAAACCTTACAACCTGACTTCAGTCCCAGAAAAGCCTGTGTGAAAAGCCTGGTGCTGTGGTGTTCATTGGTAATCCCAGCGCTCCACAGGGAGACAGAGACAGGAGAGCCTCCCAGAAGCCCACCGGCCAGGCAGCCTGAGCAGGCAGCTCAGCAGGAGAAATAAGGAAGACTGCCAGGTGCAGTGCACATCCCTGTCATCCCAGAATTCCAGAGGCAGGCGGATCTCTGTGAATTTGAGGCCAGCCTGGTCTACAGAGCAAGTTCCAGGACAGCCAGGGCTAGGCAGAGAAACCCTATCTTGAAAAAGAAAGAAAAGAGACACAAAATATGACTCTAGGCCCTTACAATAAATATTGTCTTTTTTAACTTTTAGGCCCAGCACACATTCTGGCTCTGTAGCATGGCAGGTTTTCTGAATGAGTGCTAATCTCGAAACTCCTCTGATGGGTCCTGCTCACACCCAGTGTTGCTTTGAAACCTCCCTGCAGAAGCTTGTTCTCTTAGCTTTGTTGGTGTCAGCATTTCATGCCAAACCAGCAAGAAATTTAAATCCTTTCCATCCTGTCCACTGATTCATTTTTCTTCCCTTCATGCCTCAGTGGGAATGTTCTGGAAGCCATGTGTACCCTTAGACAACGGAACAACTGAACTAGCTGTGTGGAATACTCCAAATGCCAAGTTAAATGCATTCCCAAATCAGTTTTCCCAAAATATGCCCTAGCTGGTCAAAACCATTCGTCTGGGAGGAGAGAAGTGAGACCTGAGGCTAAAAGGAATCCCATTTGCAAGCTTTGAGAAGCATCTGGCCCTGTGAACATGTTGGAAAGAATATGTTTTTACTGCATGTAGCAGCATAAAGAAGGGGGCAGAGCCGAGCAACCACCTCTTGGCAGTTCCAGAGAAAGTACCTCCACACACACAAAAAAATTTTGTGCCAAAACTTTAGTTCTGCTTTGAGGCAGAGTCTCACTATGTGGTCCAGATTGGCCTTGACTTCATTATGTAGCCCAGGCTGGCCTCAAACTCAAAATCTGCCTGCCTCAACCTCTGGAGTGCTGGGATTACAAACCATGCCCCCACTCTTGGCCTACCTCCAGATCCTCCTCTCTCTCAGGAAGCCCAGCCCCCAGTCAACCTTTCCATGTGATAACGGTTGGTTCTACCTCAAGCAGGAGGTTTGTGTTCGAGGCCCTATCCCTGCCACTGGGCAAACTGTCCAAGAGGCCTGACTACTTCCTTCATTGGTAAGCTGAGGATGGTTCCTGTTCCCTGCTGCAGTTGTGTCTGTGAACTGTGAGTGGCCACAGGTTGTATGGGGTATCTCATACCACACAGAAAGGTGGCCTAGTTCTGTCAGAGCAGAACTGCCAGTTCTCTACTGGGGTGGCCTGGAGCTCACGTGTCTCAGGGTGGTATTTCTGAATCGGGACTCTGAACTCACCTCTAAATCAGGCAGGAGGCCATGCCTCCAGAATCCGGTGTCACGCTGGCTTAGCCTAGGCCCTCTGCCATGCTAGCCCCAGCTGCCTCAGCAGATAGACCCCAGAAGTGCAATCTGAAAGGCCTCCTGCAGTTCCTAGCTCAGGCCTGATGATGCCAGGCCCCTCCTCCTGCTGTGGAGAGCTCCAGCCCGCACTTTCCCTCCAACTCAATCCACCTCCTGGCATCAAAAGCCTGTTTGATCAGCTTTTCATCCATTTTCTGAAAATTGTGGTGACTGAGGGATTTTCTGAATCTCTCAGAATTATACATACTGCACCCTGCCCTGCGTCAGGACAGCCACGAGCCTGACATTGGGTGGCTGCTGGGTTCTCTGACAGTCCTTTATCTCTTGTGCCTCTGAGGTCCTCCTGGCCCCTGGTCCTCCCTGCTCTGCCAGAGTCACCCTGAGGACAGGGTCAACACAAGATCTGCAGAGTGTCAGGAGCCCTGGGCAGAGATCAGATGCTCCTGTACCCTGAGGTGGGCCAGGAAGAGGAGTTGAGCCAGATTTGTGGGGAGGTCGTGCCTGTGCATTATCTGTCCCCCTCCCCCCCTTTGCTGACAGGAAGAAAGACTGAGAGAGTCCTGCCTGAGTGTCTGTGTGGAGTCTTTAGTCATAAGCCTTCTCATTTGCTAGTAAATCCCAGGTTTACTGAGCAGTTTTTCAACCATTTTCTCCCTTGAGCTTCCCAGGAAACCCTTGGGGGAAAGGGGAGCTGAGTTAGAAGATCCAGGACACACTGGAACCTGTGAGGGTCAGGAGAGAGGCCAACAGGGCGAGGCACAAGTCAGGGTGCAGGGGAGTCAGAGTCCAAAAAGCACAATGTGAAAAGACTTTAAAGGAAAAGTGGGGCATCGTGCAGCGTGCCTGTGATTCAGCCTACGTAGCAAAGTTGAGGCTAGCCTGGGCTACCTGAAACCGTGTGTGTTTGTGTGTGTGTGTGTGTGTGTGTGTGTGTTGTGTGTAAGGGGGGGGTGAGGAGAGAGAGAGAGAGAGAGAGAGAGAGAGAGAGAGAGAATGAGAATCCAAAACTGTGTCCCACCTTAGGGAATGTCTGCCTCCGGACACTGAAAGCCTAGGTCTTTCACATGAGATCTGGCTTGATTGCTCTTTGGGAAACATGTCTGACCCAATCAGGCTCAGCACCGAGCCCTTTCTATTCGAAGGTTCTCGGTCATCCCTATGGATAAGGAAGCCAGGTGATCTTTCCCAGGTCAGCTGATGGCCTTTGAGCCCGTGGGCAGCTGGTCCCACCCAGGTCAGCTTAGGGCAGCCACTGCTGGAGCCCAGCAGGATGGCTAACTCAGAAGGGGTCCAGTTCTACAGCCGGGTTCTGCATGGCTGTCTACAGTGGGGAAAGTGGCTGGCCTTGTACAGAAGGCAGAGGGACAGCAAGCAGGTTAGGGACAATCAGGCCAGCTACATGACCTGAAAGTTGGGGGGAGGGCAGGAAAAGCAAGACACCATTGTTGGGGAGTGGGGAGGAGGGTTGCTGGGCAGGCCTGGCCCAGTGGAAAAACACGAGGGGAACTGCTGGAAGAAGAGGGGAGAGCGTGGGCCTTCTGAGGAATGGCAAGCTGTGACCTTCTGCTTAGTGGCTGCTCAAGCTCACCTGCCCCAGGCAAGGACTGGAGAATGAACTGGACAGACGGGGAGGAGACAGTCCTTCAAGAGTCTGAGGGGTCAGTCAGTGGCTTCCTTTGCTCTTGCTGTTAACCCCTAATCCAGCAAGTACAGTAAAAACCCTTTTATCTCAAGATCACACACACACACACACACACACACACACACACACACACACACACACAGAATGAAGTGCCCTGTAGCCTTGTAAGAAAAGCAGAGGATTTGGTAGCACCACCAGGGTGCCCACAGGAAGGGGCCGGGAGTCAAGGGATGCTTGGTGAGTGGATTGATGACTCAGCAAGGAAGAGTATTGGCCGCTCTGCCGAGGATCTGGAATCGATTCTTAGCTTATAACTGTCTGTAACTACAGTCCTAGGAAATACAACATCCTATGAGCACCAGGCACACATACACGGACATATAAGCACCAAACAGGTCATACACATAAAAATAAAATAAAATGAAATGCCTGTGGTCCCTGGAAGCTGGGGGAGGGTAGAAAGGATCCTTGCCTGGAACTTTCACAGCGGGTGCTGACCCACTGACATCTCCACTTTGAACTTCTGTGTAGTAATCTACAGTTGGAGTCTGCTGGTTCTTGTTGTTGCTGATGTGGGGTTTGTTTGTTGGTTTTTGGATTTTGTTGTTTTAATTTTTTTTTTTATTCTTCTTGCATATGCTACATAGTGACCTCAGTTTCTCCTCCCTCCTCTCCCCACTTTGGTTTTTAATTGAGACAGGGTCTTCATGTATACCAGGCTGGCCTAGAACTCACTGTATAGCCAAGAACGTCCTGGAATGTCTGATTCCCCGTACTGATTTATGTAGACAGAATCCAGCACCTTGTATATGCTAGACAAACACGGTTCCAACTGAGCTGCGGCACCCCTCAGCCCAAACTCTGTTTTAAGACACTACTTTTAGGGCACTGTTTTTGGAAGTCTTGGGAATTCACAAGCTGAATAGAGAGACCATGTGAGGGCTACCACACAGCTCAGTCAGTGGTAGAGCCTAACAAGTACAAGATCCCCGCTTCACCCCAATACTATAAGTAAAAAGAGAGAAAGAGAAAAGCAGAAGGAATGGAGAGCCTTGTCAGGGGTGGTCATCAAGGCAAGTGTTTTATTTTATTGAATTTGTTCATTTGTTTTTTGAGATAAGATCTCTCTCTAATTGAAGCTGGCCTTGAACTCACCATGATCCTCCTGCTTCAATATTTTCAGTGCTGTGTGATCCCAGATATAAGCCACACGCTCAGCAGAAGACAATTGATTTCAAACACCCCAGAAACCATGTTGGAACAGCTCTTTCCTAAGGTAAGATCTACAGGAGGAACATGCTGGAAGCAAGCCCTCCACAGAGACTCATGACTACAATCCCAGCACTTGAGAGGCTGAGACAGAATTGCTACTCATGTAAGGTCAGCCTGAGCTACATAGTAAGTTCTGGGCTAGCCTAGGTTACAGACTAAGTCCCTTAAGATATATTACTTGATGAAAAATCTTGGCAGTAGATACCTTCAGCTTATTCGCCTGCATGGCAGGGCTTCTGACCTTACAGTAGCAGGTTCGTTCCATACATGCCTGGCTGTGCACTAAGAATGGTTGTCCATAGGTCAAGCCCTTCTCTGGTTAAAAAGACAAAAATCAAAAGTCGGAGTGATGAAACTGAGCTTAATACCCTTAAAGTCAAATGTGTCAAAACTTTCTTCTGTTTTTATTTGGCACAAGTAAGAGTGCTTTTTACTGCTTCTCGCCCCCACCCCCTTCACCCCTGTTCTGAGAATGAAAATCAAGGCCTTGGGGAATGGAAAGAGGAAGGGGAGGGAATGATGTATTAATACTCACTTCCCAAAAGAAGATACTGAGCCCGTGAGATGGTTCAGTGGTCAGGAGCACTTGCTGCTCTTCCTTTGGGCTGGAGTTCAGTTCCCAGCACCTAGGTCAGGCAGCTCATGCCTGCGGTAACGGTAACTCCCGCTCCCAAGGATCTGGTGCCCTCTTCTGGTCTCCTAGGGTACTGCATGTGTGTGAGTCTCCGTGAATTTCCGGGATCATCCGCCTATACAGTCCAGAGGGGTTGGAAGCCCTGTGAGTACATACAGTGAATAAACCACACCAGGACACGCAATCAGTAAGCAAATCAACTTTACTTAGGGGGATTGAAGGCTTATAAAATTTGGGGGACTGAGGGTAGGAACGTCCAGGTAGGCAAAGGTCGTTGGCTGGGGGCTTAAGGTACCAGGAATACCTCATTAGCATGGAGAAGCATTTCAGGAATCCCAGGTACTGCTGAACTGGTTTTACCAGAAGAAAGGAAATGGATCCTTTAAACTAATTGAGCTTCATGCCATTCCTCAGGTAGAGGTGAGTATGGGGACTTAGAATTCCCGGACAAGGTCAGAGAAGGAGAGACTCTGCTAACCAAGGGAGTCTCCCATATTGCACCAAGCCCAGAGGCTATCTGGTTATAGTAGACTTTGACCTTAATTAGCAGAATTTCCCACACATACACGGGTACATAGCCACACATATATGCACATAATTTAAAATAAAAAGTAAACTCTTGCTGGGAGGTGGTGGCACATGCCTTTAATCCCAGCACTCCAGAGGCAGAGGGGGGTGGAGTTTGAGGCCAGCCTGGTCTACAGAACAAAGACCAGGATAGCCAGTGCTATGCGGAGAAACTGTGCCTCAAAAAAAAAAAAAAAAAAAAAAAAATCACCACCACAAAAAATAGGGCTTCTTGCATGCTGGGCAAGAAAGTATACTGAGATGTAGTCAATCTTTTTTACCTTAAGGACACACACATCTATGTGTGTGTTTACATTTAAAAAGGGTAAAATTCACTGTCTTTGGTATATGGTTCTCTAGGACAAATGTCTAGTCATGTAATCATGACCAGAGACACAATCCAGAACATTCCATCACCCCCAAGTCTCCCTGTTTCTCCAACCACAGCCTGTTCCACCTTTCCAGGCTCTGTCTCAACAGTGACCTGGACAGGCAGCCGCCCAGCCTGGCTCTCTCTCATTTAACACGGGTTCCTCTGGGCTGCTCCGTGAACACATACCTGCTCCTTTTTATAGGCTTCTTTTATGGTCCCTGTGTGGATGGACTACAGTTTGCTCATCTGTTCTTTAGGTAGAAAAAAACAGCGAGCTGCTTTCCAGCTTTCGTGACTCTGAAGGCAGCTGTTAGGGCATCCCCAGATGGGAGGTCCACTTCTCTGTGGTCCCTTTGAGGTTTCAGATAGCCAATAACTCATACCCACTGAAAAGCTTTGCTGGAGAGCAAAGCATGGTCCCAGAGTTCTCAGGTCACCTCAGGAGCACAGGGACAAGACAGCAGGGCCCCCTCTGCTGGGAGCTCTCCACCCACAGGTAACTGGTGTTCTAACTTTGGTCTTCAATGTCTTTTAACACCCTTAAATACCAGTGAGTTAAAGGCATCTTTTGGTAAACTCCCAGTAGGAGTCTGCCTCCTACTGGCTCACCCTGATACTCTTCTCTACAAGGCCAAGAAATCTGGTTTTGTCCAGCATGGAAGAACTTCTCAGATGCTATGGGGGATGGAGAGGAGCGGTGACTGCATCCCTGCCTCTCCTCAACTGACAGAGTGACTGTGAGAAGAAGCCTCAGGCAATCTGGCATTCCCATCATTGCTCCCGGAAGCCACGTGGCCTCACCTAAAACCCACAGCCCAGCAGGTCCCGGTAAGAGGGTGATTGTAGGTATTTATGCTACACATTGGGCTTGTGTGTGGCTTCTGGAAAGTCTAACCCAGGTCTTCACACATATTCATCAGACGCTTTTACATTGAGCTATCTCTCAGCTGTCATGCTCAGCTGTTCATGTGGCTACCTGGGATGAAACTTAGGTCCTGATGCTGGCACGGCAAGCACTTCACAGACTGAGATGTTTCTCCAGCTTGAAAACAACAACAAAAATGCATGACTTCTAAGCAGCGCTGGCTGTGCTCTCTTTACAGCAGTGCAGTCCTAGCATGCCCATTCAGAGGCCATGGACTGTTTATCTAGACAGAATAGACAGTGGGCACAAGCCCCATTCAGGCTGCCTAGATGACAGCTTCCCCAGCACTGTCCTAGCTCAAGGGCTGACACTAGAACCTGCCACCTCAGGGTCCTTAAAAGCCAGAGTTATCATGTAACTATTATCACTGTGTGTATGTCTGAGTGTGCTCATGTGGGAGGCACACATATGCTATGGTACATGTGAAGGTCAGAGGGCCACCTCAGGGGTTGGTCTTCACTTCCTACCTTACTTGAGACAGGGTCTCTTGTTCACAGCAGTTCTGTGCCAGGTGATATGAACTCAGAAAAGCAGGCCTGAGTGGCAAGCATACTTATGCAGCTATCTCGACAGCCCCAGTTGTTGGTTTTGCTTTGTTTTTGCTTGTTTTGTTTTGTTTTGTTTTGTTTAAGATTTATTTTGGGGACTGGAGAGATGGCTCAGTGGTTAAGAGCACTGACTGTTCTTCCAGAGGTCCTAAATTCAATTCCCAGCAACCACATGGTGACTCACAACCATCTGTAATAGGATCTGATGCCCTCATCTGGTGTGTCTGAAGACAGCGACAGTGTTGTTGTTGTTTTAAAGATTTATTTATTTATTTTTGTTTGTTTAGACAGGGTTTCTTTATGTAGTCCTAGCTGTCCTGAAACTTGTTCTGTAGACCAGGCTGGCCTCGAATTCACAGAGACCCTCTGCCTCCAAATGCTGGGATTAAAGGCGTGCACCACCACACCTGGCTATTGTTTTTTAATTATGTGTTTGTGTGTGCATATTGCCACTTATGTCTACTTCTCCCTTGGGGTAGGCAGGCCTCTGTGCACTGGGTGGACTGGGGAAGTTAGCTGGAAAGAGTGGGTATAGGCAGGACCTTGGTTAGCAGTGAGTGCTTGGGCAACAATCACACACAGGGAACAGCTTTGGAGACAGGTACGGTTTATTGGGGTGGGAGGTCAAGGGTTATTTAAACCTTAGGGGGTGAGTAGGGGCTATCTTCAGGATGAGTGCACATCATTGGCTGAGGTCAGGGTGCTGGGGATACCTCATTTGCATGAGGAGGCATTTCAGGTGCTGCTGCTGGACATGACCTCATAAGAGGACAGGAAGTTTAATCTAGCTACCTGCTGCATGACCTCCTCTGGTGAGGCAAAGGAAGGCGGCACAGGGCTACATGCCCCAGGACATGCAGGCCGGGGGAAGCAGGGATCAATCCTACTCCTGCTGATCTCCTGATCTGCTGAGATTCCTGGGGTCTGGACAGGCTTTGTCCCCACTCTTGCTCCAGGCCTGCTCCTCCCCTTCCCGGCCCCATTGGCTCCCTAACCACACAGGGTATGTGTTCCAGCTGCTGCTTTGCTGAGGACAGAGACTTCAGACATCCAGGAGCTGTCATTATTAATGGTTGTGAGGCTCCTGTAGTGTGGATGCTGGGAACTGAACTTAGATCCTCTGGGAGAGAAGTACGTGCTCTCAGCAGCTGAGCCATCTCTCCAAGGCCAGCTTTTTTAATGGAGGAAAGGTCCCGTGGAAGACAAAAGAGAGCAGGGTCTTCACTCCAAGACTGACTTCCTCAGTCTTGGCCTTGGAACTATTTTGGGGCGACACTGTGTCCACCAGGCCAAGGTTGGAGGATGACAGCAATGGCTCTTGTCAGTGTTTCTTCCTCAGAATGGGCGTGGCCACGCCCATTCTGTGTATTTCTTCCTCCAGTGTCCTCTGTAGCCTCCTCCCTTGAGGACTGTTTGCTCTCCTAGCCCTGGTGCTGCTGGGCCTGGGTGTGAGTCTGCTCCTTCCCTGCTCACAGCTTTCCACAGCTTTCCTGAAATGTCATCAGCTCACGGGACTCCCCAGACTCTGATGTTCTAGCTCATGGTCCCTCTATCTGCCCAGCAATCAGCAAAGGCCTCCTTCCTACTGTCTGGCCAAAGGTCCTGGGGTCACTGCTATTCTGTTTCTTTTATACCTCATATCTCCTGTGCCATTAAAGCCATTGCTCTCCCTTAAAGGTATTCACCATCCCCAACTCTCTTCCGCCAGCCAAGGCCATTATTACTGCTCCTGGTTTATTGTGGCGACCCTTTATAGGTTTCTGGCCCTGGCTCCCATAGCTTGCCTGCTCTCTAATCAGCGGTCCACCAGGCAGCCGGAATGGCCTCTGCCAATGGGCACCATCAGCCATAGTTTCGTTCAGAACTCCAGAGCAAGCAGGGTGTGGTAGCACACACTTGTAATCCCAGCTCTTGGAAGGCTGATGCAGGAGGATCATGAGGTTAAGTGTCAGCCTGGCTGGCTACACAGTGAGACACAAAACAACAACAACAAACCAATTCTAAGCAGCCTCCTCATCCAGCTGTGCAGCTCTCCCGGTCCTTCCAGCTGTGTGGTAGCTGAGAGTGTGTAAGCAGCTTCCCAGCTGATCTTCCTTCTGTGCCCTGCCTGCCACGCTTCCCTCTACCACCCCTCCTGACCATTGGACACTCCTGTTTCAGGCCTTCCACATTGGCTACTGTCTGGAATGCATCCCTCCTTCAGGTCTGGACTCCAGCCTCAGCTCCTGGCTCAGACCTCACCCCAACCCAGAACTATCCCTGACCGATCCATTTAAAATGTGACCTAAACCTTCTCCATTTGGATGCCCCGCCCCTCGACCCCAGCAGGTGTCAGCATTTGTCGGTCACACTGAAGATGCTGATAGCGGCCTCCCCATCCTAAGAAAGTGCCCAGAACAGCATGAGGCACCATAGGTCTTTGCAAAAGACTTACCTGGGTCAGGGAAAATGACCGCAGTTATGATGGAGCATTTAACACAGAGAGCTAGAAGATTTCAGAGGGCATGTTCTCTGCAGGGTGGGCACTGTGGTCAGGCAGAGTTGTCTTTTCAGATTAGGGAAGAAATTAGCTCCGGAAGGCGTCCTCCAGCTGTGGTGGTGCGTGGAGACTGATACTTCCAGAAGAAAAATCAGAATTGAACACACCGCAGAAAAACCACATGCTTGAACCAAGCCAGGCATTTGTAGGCGTAAGATTGGAGTTGGGGAGTCTGAGGTGTTTTTATTTGAGCAGCTTGTGCTCACAGTGGACTCAGGCCGAGAGCGAGTGAAGAATCACTGCTGCCCACTCATGCCTGTAACCCCTCCCCTTTGCGTGGCTGGAACAGGATGGCGGTGGGTCCGGACTCGTCTGCATAGTACCTAGTGAGTCTTTATCTTCACACTCCCGCCCCAGTGAGGAGGATACGCCTGAGGGCTTGTACAGAGCTTCTTTTCCAGGATTCCCACCATTGCACACACAAGCTGATTTCTATAGGCTCACAGCATGAAGAGCTCCGAGGGTCCCCTCAGCACAGCCCTTCACAGCCTGTCCCTACCACACAGCCTCTTGCCTCTCCTCCCCCAGACACCTAAAAGGGGCAAATAGTGACACACCCCCAGCGGCACCCTCTCTCCCTTTCAACCTCCATGCTTCATATGATCTGTGAGTCTGGGGCTCAGGGTTCAGGTCCCCAGTCTCAGAGATCTAAAACTTGGTTAAAACAGAGTCCCACTATGGAAGTCACTATGGGTCATCGGGGTGGACAGTGTGCCATAGGCATGTCAAAAAGGACTGCCAGGTGTCAAGGCAGGGCAGCAGGCAGGGTTCAGACAGACCGCAGACAGAAGACCTCAAACATTCAGAAGCTTCTGTGTGCATGGGTTGGAGCACTTATCAAGCTCTCTAGAGCTGGCAGGTTTATCCTGACAAATCTTGGGGGTGGGGTGCAGATGTTTACCTGTGTGTTAGCCAAACTTCATTGCTATGACAAACGCCCGAGAGAGACAGCATTATGGAGGAAAGACTTAGGTGGGCTTATAGTTTCAAAGGCGAGCCAGGCAGTGGTGGCGCACGCCTTTAATCCCAGCACTTGGGAGGCAGAGGCAGGTGGATTTCTGAGTTCGAGGCTAGCCTGGTCTACAGAGTGAGTTCCAGGACAGCCAGGGCTACACAGAGAAAAAGTTTCAAAGATGGTTCACCTGTGACATCGCTTTGGGCTCGAGTGTGACAGGACACTATGGCAACAAGAGCATGTCCAGTAACAGTCCACTCATCACACGGAAGGCAGAAGGCAGGGAGATGAAGGGCCAAGGCAATCTAGCCCCTTCAGAGACAGCTGCCGCTGGCCCTCTTCTTCCAGCCAGGTCCCAGCCACCATCTCATCACCTCCCAGTTGTCTGTTCAATTTTTAATCAGTCAATGATTGAAACCATCTATTAGGTCAGCGTCTAACTGCCTCTGGAAACATCCTCCTAGACACATCCAGAGGTGTGCCTTACAAGCCTCTTAGGTGTCGCTCTGACCAACCAACTCGACTCCATCAATTTCTACCACCATGGCTGGTGTTATGGCTCAGTGGGTAAAGGCATGTGCCACCAAGCCTGAAGACGTGAGTTCAATCCCCAAGACCTGCATGGTGGAAAAAGAGAACTGACTCCCAGAAGTTGTTCTCTGATCTCTCTCTACAAGCATGCCATGGCGCACACACACACACACACACACACACACACACACGTGGGAAAAGATCAACCATCACTTTTTTTTATAACCAAGGCCCTGGCTGAGCACAGGCCAGACAAGGTAGACAAGAGGATGAACTCCCGCTGTCACAGAGCTGTCCTGGGAGTCAGTGTTAGACACTGAAGACGTATGTTCACATTATAGCTGGAAAGATGACTACATCAGTAAAGTACTCGTCATCCAAACATGAGGACCACACAAAAGCCGAGCATGGCAGCATGCATTTGTAATCCTGCTGCTGGGGAGGCAGAGTCAGGAGGATCCCTAGGGCTCAGCCACCTAGTCTGAGAGAACTAGTAAGCTTCAGATTCACTAAGTAATCCTGTCTCACAAAACAAGGTGGATGAGTTGGAGAGATGGCTCAGAAGTTAAGAACAGTTGCTGTTCTTTTAGACGACCCAGATCTGGTTCTCAGCTCCCATGTGGCAGCTCAGAACTGTCTGTAATTCCAGTTCCGGGGATCTGACGCCCTCTTCTGGCCTTCATGGGCACTGCACACACTTATGGTGTACACACATTCATGCAGGCAAACACTTTTTTAAAAAAAAGATTTATTTATTTATTTTATGTATGTGAGTACACTGTCACTCTCTTCAGACACACCAGAAGGCGGCATCAGATCCCATTACAGACGGTTGTAAGCATCTATGTGGTTGCTGAGAATTGAACTCAGGACCTCTGAAAGAGCAGTCAGTGTTCTTAACCACTGAGCCATCTCTCTGGCCCACAGGCAAACACTTATAATCAAAAAATAAAAAATAGTAAGGTAGAGTGCCATTGAGGCACATGTGACACTGGTCTCTGCCTTTCACAAGCATGTGCACCTCTACACACACACACACACACACACACACATACACATGAAAATGCTCGAAGTAATGCAGTAACACCACATGGCTGTGAGGGGTGAGGATCAAGAAGCCAAACCTGCCCCATTGGTGGCTTCACTGTGACCATCTCTGTTCCAAGCTGGTTCTTCCTGGTATTCTCTTGGCTACATTCCAGTTTGAATTTCTGACTTTAAGGAAAGCCAAACGTACCCAAGACAGCTAACTTTTACTTCACTGACACATAATCCAGGGGATGTAGAGATAAGTAAGCCAGCTGCCTGCCCACTGGGTCTGCCAGGCTATCTGACATTCGTCACTCCATGGATGGGATCCAGAGCCACTGCTGAGCTGGTCCCCACCTCTCTTGTCCACTAGCTCTGGGACACTGGGTAAGAGACCCATCCTCTGCGTGTGTTCTTAGCTGGAACTGAGAGTGGGTAGAAGGACCTCCTTCCTGAGGCCACCATGACTATTAAATATAGTCAGGAATGTGTGCGTGGCTCATGGACTCACACCTGTATACTGTGTCCCTGCCCTGCGTCAAAGCTGGACTCTCTGCCTCCCTTTATTCTAGAGCCTGGGGCAGAATGAGGAGGAGGAGGAGCTGCCTCCCGAGGCTGCAAAAGGAGGCCTGCCCGGGCTATTTCTTTTCCTTCTCTCCTTCTCTTCTTTCTTCTGCCCCTGCATCTCTCTTCCTCTCCTGCTAAGTAGCTTACTTTTTTTTTTTAAACAATCTTATGTAGCCCAGGCTAGCCTCAAACTTGCTATGTAGCTGAAGATAACCTTAAATTGCAGATCCTCCTGCCCACACCTCCTAAGTGCTGGGATTCTAGGTGCACAGAGTCTCTCTCTCTCTCTCTCTCTCTCTCTCTCTCTCTCTCTCTCTCTCCAGTGCTGGGGATGGGACCCAGGGCCTCAGACATGATAGGGTGGTACTCTACCAACTGAGCTATATCCCAGCCCTGGTTTCCTTACTTTGATGTTATATTGTGAACTAGCTTATATCAAGACAAGCACAACAAGGACCCAAGGGCCACAGGCAGCACAAGGCTCAGTGTGGAAATGAAACAAGACAACAGCCCTACCCAAGCCCTAGCCTTGACTGTAGATGTGAGACCTGCTGGGACTCACTGCGCTCCTGGCACACAGAGGCTGAGGTTCCTATGTGTGTGGCTTACAGCTAAGGCTCGGTGTAATCTGTTACACAGCAATAGACAGTGTGTCCAACACTTGGTGTAGCCTGGCCTGGCTCATGGCCAGCACTCAGTTAATGACCCATGACAATCCCTGTATGTACATAAGGAGGATTCACAATGCCCAGAGAGTTGAAGCATATAAACCTGTTCGTTGGGCACTTGCCACTGTGCCTGTACCCTGCCGCTTTATAAAGCCATACTGAGGAGTGGCCTGGTGTCACCAGAAGAGAAACACCTGCATCGTGTGCTCTCTTTTAACTGAGATTCGGGGAATGGCCAAGAACCGAAATGAGTGTGATTGTATTAAACAAGCAAAAAACCAGCACAACCTAAAACAAAGGCTACAAGTCTTAGTCTTACAAGTCCCCACGGAGGCAGGGAGAATGGAGCTAGCCTTCTCTAGATACCCCTTGCTTATCGATTCCTTTTGGACGCATGTGGATGCTTTGTTCACTTATAAACCACAATGAGGTTGTGGCTCATGAGCAGGGCATTTGCTTAGCATGTTTGTTTGATTCTGGTGCTGCTGGGAAAGATTAGAAACCCAAATGAAATTGAAATGAAAAATACAATCCCCCTTTTTTGAAAGAGCAAAATGCAGTGTGCACACCCACGGGTGTAGCTGTGTATAAAATTGATGGCTGCATTTCTCAGACAGGAACTATTTTGAGGTAACAATAATTCGACCACGCATTAGAATGTTCAAAGGGAGGGGACTGTTCAATTGTTTTCAGTAACCATATTGCCAGCAATCAGACTGGCATCATTCTGAAATATAGAATGTAAACTCAATATATATTATATAATATGATGCTTGTTGTATAACATTACATATAAACATGTGTGGAGACAGCAAATAAGTAACTGCATTAGAGAGTTTAGGAAACAGTGTTTTCAGCGTGAGAGAGAAAAAGGAACAAATGTGTGGGGTGCAGATGAAGTCCTGAGGGGATGTGTATTACTGACATGAACACCGCCACGTCACCCCAAAGCCTCTGACTCCACAGGACTGGCGACAGCTGATCTAAGTACACACATGTGCAGAAATGATCAATTGCGGCTCCCACCTCTCCCTGCAGAGACCTCCCCAGAGATTTGCTAACCTCCCCCGCATTGGTGCTGTTCATAATAAACCAGCTGGGCTTCCCAGCTGCTGGTGGTCCCCATCAGAGTGCACAGCCCACGTGGTCCCTGCTTTTCTGTAAGCGTGTGTATCAGTCTTGTTTAGTTACCCATTGTCCCAGGCAGGTCGATCCCAAAGCAGTGGAGGTCTTGGCACAAATATAAACTCTGTCATCCTAAATATAATCTGGAAAATAGGTATAAATTCATATGTTCTCTCTGTGTCTCTGTCTCTCTCTTTCTCTGTATGTCTTTATGTGTCTGTGTTGTCTGTCTTTTTTGTGAGACAGAGTCTCATGTAGCCCAGACTGGATCCCATTCACTATATACCCAAAGATATTTTTGAACTTTTTCTAAAAATATTTTTGTTATTTTAATTATATGCGGTAATGTATGTCTGCACGTGGGCATGTGCACATAAGTTGTCAGGCTTGGTGGTAAGTGCCTTTACCCACTGAGCCATCCTATGGGCTCCAAACCATGTCTCCTAATATGTCTGCCTAAGGATACAGCATCCACACACAGATCTGAACTTACTGTGGGTTTCATCTGGAATCAATTCTTGAGTTTTAAAGGCCCTGACTTAGCTGCCTTTCTGTGTCTACTGTACTAAGACCCAGAAGAAGGGAAATTGTTTTAGATGTGAGACTGGATCAAAATTCAAGTTCAAAATCATGTGGGACAGACCTGGGAGGTGGTAAAAGAGGAGAGGCTTCATCCAGGTCATCCTCAGCCACACAGTGAGTTCAAGGTCACCCTAGACTCCGGGAGGAACATTTGTCTCAATAAACACACACACACACACACAGAGAGAGAGAGAGAGAGAGAGAGAGAGAGAGAGAGAGAGAGAACCAGAAAACCAAAGCCAGGGCTGTCATCTGTGCTGCTGAACTTGATCTGTGTATTAAGGAACGTGAACTCTGACTGGGGCTGTGCTTTTAACTCCAGCCCAGGCTAGGCCCGAGGATGCCTGGGCATTTCTGCCCCGACTCTGTTTCATTGTCTTCATTGTTGTATGTGCAAAAGTGTGTACAAAGCAGCCCCAAACTGCCCCTGCTGTGCTGAAGATGAAAGCAAGCAATATACTCTCCACTACTTTTTTTTTTTTTTTTTAGATTTGTGGCGGGAGGGAGGGGGGGAACAGGAGAAAGGAGGGGGACAGGGAATGGAGGGGGACAGGGATGGAGAAGGAGAAGGGAGGGAGGGTGAGAGATCCTGTGAAGGACAAAAAAACTTTCAGGAATCAATTCTCTCCTGCTGTTATGAGGGAGGGCTCAAATTTAGGCCCTCTGGCTCAGCATGGGCAGCAAGAGCTTTTATCCATTGAGCCACCTCGCCAGCCCCTAGACCACTGACGCTTCCCTCTCTCGCTGGCATCCTCTCTTTCTTTATAAAAAGCCATTCTGCTTATATATCAAGTAGAAATGTAGTTTTGTAAAGGGACCAGTCTTCTCTTTCAAGCCAAATGAGGGTGCTCCCCCCAACCTCCCCTCCGCTGCCCCTCCTCTAATCTCTCGACTCTTGCTCTAGGGCTCTGGGAGGCCCGATCTGTTCCGTAGCTCTGATTGATAACACAAATCACCCCGGAGGCTCTGAGGAAGGAACTCGGATGTCAGCTGGAGGTGCAGTGGGAGCCGCGGCCCTGCCCCCACATCGTTTATTCATTCAGCGTATGGCAAGCTCCGAAGGGCCGGAGCAATTCCATCAGCTCTCAGAATTGGCACAGGGCGAGCCTCCTCTCCCCGGACCACCGCGCTGCCATAAATAGACACCACGTGGCCTCCTTTTATGATAAGGTTAGGGGGGAAACGAGTGCGTGGGGAGAGGCCGGCGGGAGAGTGGCAGCTCCAAGTCACAAGGATAAAGCCTGCGCAGCACCGCTCCTCTTGCCTGGGGCAGGATCAGAAGCGGGAGCCGAGTGGCAGCCGCTGGGTTCCCCAGGTGCTTCCTTTGGTGGTTCCCTGACTCCCAGCAGCGGTTCCTGCCCTCAGTCATCTTCATCACTCCTACTGGGGCTGCAGGCGCCCTGCCTTTGCCAGGCTTTGTGGCTCCCCCGGCTCATTTTCTGATAGAGCTGTCAGTTTTTATTGCTGATAGGAGAAATCATTTTCTCTCTTAGCTGAATGTTAATTGGCCTTTTCCTCTCTCATTCTGTGAGAACATATAGTCCCCATGTCTATTCATCACACTCCCCCCCCCCCCCCAAGGTAGAAGAAGCATTCTGGAAAGACAAGGAAGGTGGTTCTTGCTAAATTGCTAATTGTTAATTCAGAGGTTAAGGAAAAGCTAAAGGAGAGTGGAAGGAAGGAGTGAGGGAAGCTATAACCACACTTCTGAAGTCTCCATGAGCCTACTGTGGAATATGAATATATATGTATATATATATATATATATATATATATTCATTTTCTCACTGGCTCTAGAGGGCCCAAGGATCAAGGATCAACAGGGGGATGGGTAAAGTCAAATGTGAACAAGCCAGCCCCTGTTGCTGCAGAGATGACAAAGAAGAGCCAGAGATGACCTGACAAACTGATGGGTCAGTATGCTGTGACTGGAGCAGCGGCAGAAGTAAGTAGTCAGAGAAACTTACCAGTAAAGACAAAGTCAGAAACTCAGCCTTGAGCAGCCAGGAACTAGCTGGGAAGAGGCTGCAGCAGGGATGCCCCAGTTAGGAAAGGCGGTGCAAGTCAAAGGTGCAGCAAAACAGGGCAGTGCCCTGGAGAAACCCGGAGGCGTTTGATGTGACAGCTCAGAGCAGGGTTGTTGCTCTGTAATTCGCTTATACTTAAAAAGTAAACTGGTGGGCTGGAGAGATGGCTCAGTGGTTAAAAATGCATCGTGCTCTTGCAGAGGACCATTTGATTCCCGGCACCCACATGGCTCCCAACCGCCTGTAACTCCCATTCCTGGGGCTCTGACGCCCTCTTCTGGCCTATGTTAGTACTGCATGCACGTAGAGCATAAGCATACTTGCAGGCAAAGCACCCATACACATAATTTTTTAAATTTAGTAAACAAACCAGAGATAGCAAAACCTGTAATCCTATCATTTGGGAGACTGGGCCTGAATGACAAGTCTGAGGCCAATCTGGGCTATACAGTGAGAGTCCCCTTCTTATAAAGGAAAGAAAGTGGGGGCAGGGAGTAGCCTTATGAAGATTTAACTGACAGACTATAAAACATGACTACTTAAAGTATAGAATTCAATGTTTTTAGTACATTTACAAAGCTGTGTACCCACAGCTAACTCCAGAACATTCTATAGGGAAGTTTTCTGAACACAGCTTTGATAAGGACAGGGCCTGATGAAGTGGCAATGTCACTTTGGCAGCAGAGCCGAGCGATGGTCTGGAGGGGAGTGAGCCAAGGACAGGAGCCATAACACAACAGGGAGTGTGAACAGGACCAAAGATTAGTGTGGCAGCAGGGGAGACATTTACTGATCTCTTATATTCTTCCTTGCCAAAAATAAAAGAACTGGGCTAGGTCTGCTCAAGCCATTTTTGCTGGCTGGCTTTTTTAGTGACAGTCATACAAATCAGCGTGATAGATTATGTTGCCTCTTTGCAAAGAAAAAAATCGACAGAGAGGCCAGATCACAGAAAAATGCAGGATTCTGAAGTTTCTACAAAATGAGAGCAGCCCAGAGCAGTGGCCTTCAGTTTACTACAGCAAAACCTACTTTGACACTGCTGGCTATGCCAAGGTAGCTCTCTGTCCTCACAAGTTCTTCGGGCACCAATCAGACTGACAGTGTGAGGGGGTGGGGGTGGGGAGCCCAGGGTTTGGAGCAGGTTTGCCTCTGTGTAGTGCAGGAGATCCAATCTAGTTCAAGACCCTTAGTTAAAGAAAGGGCCAGGAGCTGAGTGAATCCCTGCAGTAGCCTTAGGGACACAGGCACCTGGTGTCAGCGAGATGCCATGATAATCACATCAATCTATTTTTATTCTATATGTATGGGTGTTTTGCCTTTATGTCTGTCTGCTCAATATTCGGGTATGGTGCCCAAGGAAGCTGGAAGGGGTGTCAGATGTCCTGGAACTGCAGTTACAGATCTGTGAGCTGCCATGTAGATGCTAGAAACCAAACTGAAAGAGCAGCCAGTGCTTATCCACTAAACTGATCTCAAACCATTTCTTTTTTTTTAATTTCAACCAGGAAAGAAAACCCAAAACCAGTGAAACCAACTTTCATAGTAAAAGGGAGGTAGACACAATTCTCTGACTACACTCATGGGAACTCCACACCCCACCACACAATGATACAGAAGTACCAGATAAAAGAAAAAAAAATAGCTGTATAAAATAGAAACCAACAAATAAATAAATAAATAACCTGTCAGTGCATGGCTGAGGTAGCCAGCAAAAAACAAAAAACCAACCCCCCCCCCCCCCCCCCCCCCCCCCCCCGTAATCCCAATCCCAAGGGACCAGAAACAAAGAAGGGAAGATCAGAGGTGTGATCACATGATAGATACAGGCCCTACAGTGCCTTGGGGAAGGAGGTAAGAGAGGATCGGAGAGAATCAGAGGCAGTTACTCAGGGCCTTGGTTCCAGAATCTGTGTTGAGACTGGAAATAAGATCTTGCTTGGGCTGATGGGAGGGGAAGAGCTGAATCTATGCCTCCTTGCAAAGCTAGACTCCTGTGAGAGCCAATCTCTCCGCAAAGAGTGAGCTAGGAAGAAAATCTCCCCCCTGGCTTAAAAAGATAGCGAGGATGCTTGTTTATCATGGCACAGGCAGGTGATAGCCCTGGACCACCTGGTTCAGCAGATGTAACCGGCTCTGAGGAACACTGTCATCTCTCAGCAGCAGGAAATGCCCACGGGGAAGTGAGCTGCCCCAACCATGTGCTTTATAATATCGAATTATAGACCCCCAAATAAAGGCTACAGACTCAGAAGTGTGAGATGCCAGAACAGCAGGCTGAAGGAACATAAAGGAGGGCTATTTACAGTGACTAAAAAGCCAGATAAAAGATTCACACGTCCAGGAAAGAATAACACAGGGTAGGCAAGATGGCTCGGCAGGTGAGGGCACCTACTGCCAAGTCTCAGCACCCAAGTTCGCTCATGCCAGAGGGAGAAATATTAATTTTTTTAAATAAAAGAATAACACATGCCGGGCAGTGATGGCACACGCCTTTAATCCCAACACCCAGGAGGTAGAAGGGGGGTAGGAGGAGAGTGTCTCTGAGTTCGAAGCCAGCCTTGTCTACAGAGTGAGCTCCAGGACAGCCAGAGCTACATACAGAAACCTTGTCTTGAAAAACCAGGGGGGGGGGGGGGAGAGAATAACACATCATTAAATGAGAATAAACAGGTTTACTTTTTTTTTTTTTTTTTGAGACACAGTCTCTTTGTGTATCTCTGGCTGGCCTAGAATTATGTAGACCAGGCTGGCCTCACACTGCCAGCCTCTGCCTCCTGGGTGCTGTACTGCCACACCCACACCCACCCCCTTCTTTGAGGCAGTGTCTTTGTATGTAGTACAGGCAAATCTGGCACTCATTTTGTAATCCACATGTGTCTCAAACTGAAGATCCTCCTGCCTCAGCTTTCTGAGTGCTGCCATTACAGACATGAGCCACTGCACTTGGTTGAGATTTGAACCGTGTTAACGTGTAAAATCTCAGGATATTCTTGGGGAGGAGCCGTGGGAGGGGGGATGGGTCAGCAGGGTTTGTGTGGCTGAGAAGCTGCTGGCTACCTCCTGTGAATGACAATGATATTTACCCTTCATTCTAACTACATACACCCTCGAACGTTCTCATAATAAAACCATAAAACAAATCAAAAAGCTCTCAGTAGACCATCTAGCCAGGTAGTGGTGGCGCATACCTTTAATCCCAGCACTTGGGAGGCAGAGGCAGGTGGATTTCTGAGTTCGAGGCCAGCCTGGTCTACAGAGTGAGTTCTAGGACAGCCAGGGCTACACAAAGAAACCCTGTCTCGAAACAAACAAACAAACAAACAAACAAAAGAACGTCTAGAAACAAACATTTAAATAATTCGGACAGGCTGCCTGGTGCGCTGGACACAGGTGAAAAATGAATCATGACCTGGAGAATACAAAACAACCCATAATATAAGGGCAGATATTATAAAGTATAGAGATTTTTTTTCCTTTTTTAGGAACTTTGTATCAGTTCTTTGTGAATTTCACACCATGCCCCCAGCCCCACTCATGTCCCCACACCCCAACCCCACTCATGTCCCCACACCCCAACCCCACTCATGTCCCCACACCCCAACCCCACTCATGTCCCCACTCTCCATATCTGCACTTACAAGCTCCCTTCCAAAAGACAAAAAGAAAACAAACAAACAAAAGCATCTGGTTGTGGAAGCTGTCGTGTTTCACAGTGTGTCCCGCAGTCTACCCCTCTGTCCACACGTCTTTATTTGCAAATGTTCATTGCAGTGACTCATTGGTCTGGTATGAGGTCTCTGGCTTCTGCTCCAATATCAATACTAGAACCTCACTGGGACTCCTCTTGGATACCCTGTTGTTTCCCTGTGTCATGGAGATCCTGCAGCTTTGGCTCTGGCCCCTTCGCTCGCTCCAGCAGTTCATCGATGGGGTAGATGTTGGGTGTGTCCACCCAAAGCCCTGGATCT
This sequence comes from Rhynchomys soricoides, assembly GCA_019843965.1. Taxonomy (NCBI): domain Eukaryota; kingdom Metazoa; phylum Chordata; class Mammalia; order Rodentia; family Muridae; genus Rhynchomys; species Rhynchomys soricoides. The sequence goes on from JADRCH010013346.1 coordinate 22,116, forward strand.
GGGCCTGGGTTGTAGCTGAGCTGGTCAGCCTGCCAGCTCTCCAGCACCCACACCCCAGAGTGAGCTCGCTAACACCGCCCTGGGTTGACCACCCAAAGCAGAGGCTGACAAGGGGCAGGGCCAGCTCTCCTTCTCTCATGATCTCAGCACCAACTCTTCCATGCTGCCCAGGCTAGGGGCAGGGCCTGCTCTCCAGCCTTCCACAGGCAGCAAGGGGCTGGGGGGAAGGGGAGCATCTTTCCCTCGACCCCACACCACTACATGGCCACTGAGGGGCAAGGATGACTCACTGAAACCCCCAACATGGCCCCAGGCAGCAACCCCGATCAGGGACACCCACATGGCCTTTGGTGGTAGCATAGACCCAGACAGGGCCCTCAGCAGCAGCACGGGCCAGGACCTCACCATGGCCTCAGATGGCATTGTCCGACAGTCACACCAGGCTGTCCCTCACTACCCCCGTCTCCAGCTCTGTCTCTCTTCATTGTGCACACACTGCTCTGCTTCTCTTTCTCTTCTATCTCTCCACCTCTTACTTGCTCATCTTAGTGGTGCTCAGGCCTCTGGGTGTCTAGAGTCTTCTCAAGCAAGCTCTGCCCACCCATGCTGAGTGGCACGGGGGAGGGGGTCATTTCAGGAATGCTCTGCCCGCTAGGCCATGTGGCACCGGGGGATGAATATATTTTTTACTATTTAGAAGATATTCTGAGCCACAGAGATTCAGATGGAAAGGCACAGAGCTGTTTCTTATTGTAAGTTCCAGGGCTGGGACTGCAGCTCAGCTTGTTGGCTGCTTGCTGGTGTGATGGTTAATAATGTCGCCTTCACAGGATCTAGAGTCAGCCAGAAGAAAACCTCTAGATATGCCTGGGAGGGACTTTCTGGGTTGGGTTAACTGAAATGGGCAGACTTGTGCCAACTGTGTGCACCATTCCATGGGCTGACTCGAGGGACTGGATGGAAAGGAGAAAGTGGGCTGGGCACCAGTGCTCATCTCTGCTTGCTGAGCGCTGATACACTGTGACCGGCCACCTCCTGCCCCTGCTTCTGCACCTCTTCCTAGACTGTATTCACAACTATGGGCCTCAGTAAACCCTTCCTCCTTAAGTTGCCGTTATGGGGTACTTTGATCCCATAAGAGCCTCTGGGGATGACAAACTGGCAGGGTAGTCCCAGTACTCATGAGGTAGGGGCAGGAGGATCAGAAATTCAAGGCTATCCTTGGCTACATAGTAAACATGAGGCCAGCCTGGGCTATCTACATGACACCTTTTCTCTAACAGAGGGGAAAAAAAGACGACATTACCAAAAACTGGAAGGGTGGAGATACAGAGGCATGATTCTTGTTTATGCGTGTGTGTATGTATAGTGTGTATGTGCGTGTGTGCATGCGTGCGGTGGGTGTGGAATGTGTTGTGGGTGGGTGAGGTATGCATGTATGTGTGCTCATTTGCATGTGTGTATGTCTGAGTGTGTGTACATGTGTGTGTGTGTTGTAGCTGTGAGAGATGTGCGGTGTGTGCAGTATGTGTGTGTTGTGTGTGCAGTGTGTGGTGTGCATGTGTGCGGTGTGTGGGTGGGATGTGCGTGTATGTGTGCTCATGTGCATGTGGAGGTATGTGTGCATGTGGTGTGTGTCTGAGTGTGTGCACATGTGTGAGTGGTATGTGTGCATGTGTATGTGCGGTGAGTCTGTGTGTTGTGTGTGAGAGATATGTGGTGGGTGTGTGGTGTGGTGTGTGCAGTGTGTGTGTGTGTGTGTGTGTGTGTATGCCCGCGCATGTGTGTGTGCAGGAATGGACCCAGCATTTGGTGAATACCAGGTTGCTAGGCAGGCCCATTACCATCTCGAGCTGCATGCCTAGCCCTGAGTGAGAGTTTCTGATAGAAGAAACCCACTACGCCAGGCAGTGGTGGCACATGCCTTTAATCCCAGCACTTGGGAGGCAGAGGCAGGTGGATTTCTGAGTTCGAGGCCAGCCTGGTCTACAGAGTGAGTTCCAGGACAGCCAGGGCTACACAGAGAAACCCTATTTCGAAAAATAAAAAAGAAAGAATAGAGTAGAACTATTTGCCTTGGGAGGCTGTGGCAAGAAGAGGGCTTCAAGTTCAAAGCCAACCCTGGTAGGCTACAGAGTCACAGGCCAGCCTAGGCCACAGAGTGAGACCCTGTCACAAAACAAACAGCCAACCAAACAGACAGACGAACACACCAAATAAACAGGCCACTTGTTATAAAATCAAGGGCACTGGGCTAGAGAGGTAAACAGCCCCAAATCATACACACACGCACACACACACACCACACACATCACATGCACACACACCATGCACACCACACACACACCACACACATCACATGCACATGCACACACACCATGCACACCACACACATCACATGCACATGCACACACACCATTCACACCACACACACCACACACATCACACACACACACACCACACACATACCACACCACCCTCCCAGACACAGATACATTCACTCACTCAAAAAAATACACATTTTTTTGGTTTTGAGATCTGGCTGGCCTGGAACTGACTATCTAGACCAGGTTCAAACTTAGAAAGATTTGCCTGCCTTTGCCTCCCAAGTGCTGGGACTAAAGGCATGCGCCATCTCACCTGGCACAAAATGACACTACTTAATCAATGCTACTAGGAAAAATTTCCCTTTTTCCTTCCTCTCCTGGCTTTTAAGACAAGGTTTTATACAGCCCAGCCCAGCCTAGCCTTGAACTCTTCATCCCCCTGCCTCTACTTCTCAAGTTCTGGGATGACAGGTACAAGTTCTACTTTACTTCTCACTTGCAGTGGTGGCGCACGCCTTTAATCCCAGCACTTGGGAGGCAGAGGCAGGCAGATTTCTGAGTTCGAGGCCAACCTGGTCTACACAGTGAGTTCCAGGACAGCCAGGGCTGTTACATGAAGATACCCTGTCTTGAAAACAAACAAACAAACAAACAAACGATAAATTATTTAATTAGTTTAATTTAATTTAAGAACTACTCTGACCAAAAGTAACTTCCCCAGCTCCTTCATCCCCAGCACACACAGCTGGTCTCATAGGCTCAGCCAGCTCCACACCACACCTTCTGCTTTCCTTGGCACACATCCCACAGTCCAGGCATCTCCCATATGCTGGTTTCCACAGCAACAGAGGCTGCATCTTCACCAACAGTCTCTCTATCTTTCCAGAGGCTCCCACTCTGCCACTCTGCCACATAGCATCAAGATTAAAGCAGAAAACACAGAGGAACACTGCTTACTGGCTTGCTCAGTTTCCTTCTTATACATCCCTTTCTTGGCTAGGGATGGCACCACCCACAGTGGGCTGAGCAATCTAACATAAATTAGCAATTAATAAAATGCTTCACAGGTATGGACACAGACCAGTATTATCTGGGCAGTTCCCTCTCCCAAGTAACACTGGGTCGTGTTAGATTGACAATAAATCTAACCAGCCAGCCTCGATTTCTTTTCTATATGGAGAAAAAATGAAATCGGATCTCTCGAAACAGGCATAAAGGCACATGTTTAGTCTCAGTACATAGGAAGCTGAAGAAGGAAGACCACCTGAGCTCCACACCAAGCAGGACTAACTTTACAGCGAGTTCAAGACCAGCTCATACCACATAATGAGAGAAACTGTATATTAAAACTTTTAGGTCTGAGGAGATGGCTCAGTTGGTAAAGTGCTTGCCAAACAAGCATAAGGACCTGAGTTCAGTTCCCCAGAACCCACAAAAAAATCAGGCACGGTAGCTTGTTTGTCTTCCTAACATTTGGGATGTTGAGATAGGTAGATTCCAGGCCAGTGACCAGCCATCCCAGCTGAACTGTGAGCTTCAGGTGAGCGACCCCTTCTCAAAACTTAAGGAATAAAGGGGCAGAGGAGGATGCTATGCTTGGAGGATGCTTTGCATGGACCTCTAGCGCCTGCACACTCACTAATGCCTGTAACTCCCAGTCCGGGGATCCAGCACCCTCTCATGGCCTCTACGGGCATCGCACATATGCAGTATACATATGTCAAACACATAAAATTAAAATAAACACATCAATCTTTACCAAAAAAAGAGGCGTTTGCTCACTTGGACATGAGCTAAATGTCCCTCAGTGGCAGAGAAGACAGATTATGGTTTATATGTAAACACACTACTGTGGAACAGTAAACATAAATAAACAGCACCTATATAAATAAATTTGTATATTTGTGTACCTATATAAATAAATCTCAGAAACATAAGACAGTTTTTGGGGGGGGATACTTCACAATGATGACTTCACTTAAAGTGTGTGAAAGAGAGAATGCACATGGAATGTTCTGGAACACGACTGTTAGAAGTAAAGAGGAAGCTGGGCAATGGTGGCACATGCATTTAAACCCAGCACTCAGGATGCAGAGGCAGGCAGATCTCTGAGTTCAAGGCCAGCCTGGTCTACAGAGTGAGTTCCAGGACAATCAGAGCTACACAGAGAAACCCTATCTCAAAACAAACAACAAAAGGGTAAAGAGGATTATTACTCAGGATAACAGGAATGATTCATCAACAGGCTATCATACATGTGGAATTCTATGCACATAAAAATCATGTCAAGAACTGTCATAGAAAAGAAAATAGGAATATAGAGAAAACTGAAACCCAGGGGCCTGGAGAGATGATGGTTCAGCAGTTATGAGCACTGGCTGCTCTTCCAGAGGTCCTAAGTTCAAGTCCCAGCATGCAGGTGTACATGCATTCATATACAGAAAATAAATAAATCTTTTTAAAAAGAAAAAAAAACCCCACAGAATTGTCAGAGTTAAAGTAAACAGAAACCCAAGTTGGTTGCTTGTTTGGAATCTCTCACAATTTGAAGGTAAAATGTCCCCTATGGCTCATGAACTGAGCACTTGGCCCCCAGTTGCTGGTTAGGAGGTGAGGTCTTGTGGAGGAAACAACTGGCCCCAGCCTTCCTCTCTTTCTGTCAGCAATGAGATGAATAGGTTTCTCTATGCCCTGGCAGACATGCTGTTCTGCCTCTCTGTGGGCCTAAAACTAACAGAGCCAAGAACCTACAGAGCCAAGAACCATGGCCTGAGCCATGTGAACTGAAACCCATAGCTCTTCCCTTTCAATGTCTTGCTGAGCCAGCGGATCGATCAGCAGGAAAAGGCTTCACTAAGCCAGTTCCTGCTAAACTGGATGTCCTGAGTTCAACCCCTGGGACTCATATGGTAGAAGGACAGAACTGACTATCACAAGTTGATCTCGGACCCCACGAGAGTGCCACGGCACATGTACATGCATGCTTACACACACACACAAAAGTGTTCACATACATACACACATACATCAAGCACACATATGTACACATAATGCACACATGCAAGCATGCCCTCTAGCACACTTGCACATACACGCACACATACATACACGCACACACACACATACATCATTTTTAAAATGCTGTTTATGTCTAGTATTTTGTCTCAGTGGAGGGAGGTGTGACTAACATGTTCTGTAAAAGCAAATACCAAGTCATTGGGTATTCTGACACTGGGGAGGTCTCTGAGTGCAGGGGGAAGAGAGTGTGGGGGAGGCTGCAGGAGCATCAGACTCATCTATGAAAAGACACAGAGAAGAAAAGAGGAAGAAGAGATCTCAGACTCCAGCAAGGCTCCAAGAAGACTGTGCCCAGGACAAGCAACAGTTGCCAGTTCGGAGGAGTTGGATGCCAGTCAGAAATGGCCGGACTCCAGGACCTCCTGGTGACTAATCACTGGCTGGGAGTCACCAGGGCAGGAGGGACAGAAATGTGGCTTTGACCTGAATGCCAACATGGCCTGCAGGTACAACAGTCGGAGGCTGCCAGCCAACGGTGCCTCCCTCAGCAGGAGCCTTTGAAGACAAGCCTGAGTAACATAATGCCCATGGCTGCCACAGGACAGTCACCCAGAGGACACACTAGCCGCCCAGTACACAGTAATGAAGCAGCAGTTCAAAACAGAGACAGTGGGATCAATGGACAACAACAGGCTGTGTTCAGGAGTGAGATGACACACCTTTCCAAGCACACAGGAAGTCTTAAACAATCGTGTATACAGTAGGTCATAGCAGGGCTCTAAACACAGTAAACGATACTTGGCCACAGGGCTGTGTTATTAGAAATAGATCATAAAACTATTTTAAACTCATGTTTTGACATTGAAATTGATGAAAGACCTACCATATGAGTTAATGATGAGCCAGTGTGGCACACAGGTCTGTAACCCCAGAACTTTGGGAGGTGGAGCCAGGAGGATCAAGGCTAGAGCTGGAAGATGGCTCAGTGAGTAAAGACACCTGCCATACAAGTGTGCCAACCTGAGTGCCAATGCCCAGAACACATGTCAACATAGGTCCATGTGTGTGCCTGTGACCTCAGTGCTCCTACTGTGAGATGGGAGACAGAAGAATCCCTGGAAGCTCGTGGGCCAGCTAAGTCTGGAGCTTACAACAGACATCCCTGTCCCAAAAAGGTGAAGGCAAAGACTGATACCTAAGTCTAACCCCTGACCTCCACATGTGTGCTGAGGTACATACAAACACATACACATGAATGTACACATTTACATACAAACACATCATACACACACATACACACACACAAATGTACACACACACACAAGCACACACAAAAGAATTCAAGGACAGCCTTGGCTACATTGTTAATTTTAGGCTAGCTGGTGCTACATGAGACCCTGTCTTTAAAAAAAGAAATTTTAAGGTAGGGAAAATCTCAGAAGAAAACAAGAAACTAAGAATTCCTTTAACCCTTACATGGGAGGCAGGGCAGAGGGAAAGGCACAGGGGTGTCTGAGTTTGAGGCCAGCCTGGACTACATTGCATGTTCCATTACAGCCAGGGCTACACAGAGAAACCCTGTCTCAAAAAACCAAAAAAGAAAAAGAAAGGAAGGAAGGAAGGAAGGAAGGAAGGAAGGAAGGAAGAAAGAAAGAAAGGAAAAGAAAAAGAAAGAAAAAAAGAAAACAAGAAATTACTTAGAACTAAGACAGTGAGGTCATCAGGAGATGAACCTGGAAGGACATATTAAAGGAGGGCTCAGGGGAAGCATAACCTTCAGTGCCCACCATAGAACAGAAAACCCAAGGCTACTAATTGATGGCTGATAACAAAATCGGAAGGAGGGAAATCACAGAGGAAGCAGATTCGTCAAGGATAAAACCAAGAAAGAATCAACAGAGCCACAGCTGGATCCTCTCAAAGACGGATATTGACAGATCACTGGCAAGAGCACCCTATATGTGTGAGAAATGAACAAAGAAAAACCACATAACGCAGCTAGAGCAGACTCAAAACCAACAATCGCTCACATTTACGAGCTGGCGTCATGCCCCGTTCGATTGCACAACGTCTGTTTACAGGTGAGATCGACTCCCACGTCCTCTCCGCCTGTGCACCAGCGCTTCCCGCCAGCCCCTCCGACCGTTAGACACTCTCTTCCACGCCTGTGGTCAGGCTGTTTCCTGAGCTGGCAATGGCCTCTCCCTCCTATGCAAACAGTAAGAGCCACTGCAGCCTCCTTAGGCTGTTCCTGACGTGTCTCCATCCATTCTGCCAGCCCACATCACTAGGAGGACCATGGATAGCGACAGGCTCACTTGAAGAAGTCCACAGATGGGTGGGGCTGGGGATAGGGCTCAGCTGGTAAAGTGCTTGCCATACAAATGTGAGGAATTGTCTTCGGATCCCTAGAACACATTATAAACAAACAAACAAACGAAGGCTAGGTGTACACGCAGAGAGTTTTCTTTGCTCCCGCCAAACACGTTTGCTCCTGCCCTCTTCCTGGTAGGGCATCTCCTGCTGATGTCTTCAGTACCCTAAGTCTGAGCACCTTACACCAACATTGTTCTGCACTGGGCACCTCCATTCCTATCTACTGAGGGACCGATCAATTGATGTCTAAGAAGCCTCAAGGTCCACCTGTGCCAGGCAGACCTCTGAGCCCTTGGCTGGTTTAATCCTCACAGCCAGTGACAGTGCATACAGCCATTTACAAATGACAAGGCAGAGGCACAGAGGATGGACTGGGTGAGTGGAATCGGGCCCTGAAGCTATGCTGGGGAACGACCATTCTTTCTTTTAAAATTAGGCCTTGCTATGCCTGAAAGTCGCTATGGAGACCAGAACAGTCTCTAACTTTCAACAATCCTCCTGCCTCTACCTCTGCCTCTCAAGTGCTGATATTCCAGGGACATGTGCCATCACACCAGACGAAATAGTTATTTTATTTTACTTTATTTTGAGACAGTGTTTTTCTGTGTAGCTCTAACTGTCCTGGAATTCACTCTGTAGACTGGGCTAGCCTCAGACTCAGAGATTTGCCTGCCTCTGCCTCCTGAGTGCCAGCATACCCAGCTGCAAAATGGTTGTTTTAATGATGAAACAAAAATCTCTAAAAACTTGTTTTTAGATATATCTGGCTGGGCAGTGGTGGCGCACGCCTTTAATCCCAGCACTCGGGAGGCAGAGGCAGGTGGATTTCTGAGTTCAAGGCCAGCCTGGTCTACAGAGTGAGTTCCAGGACAGCCAGGGCTACACAGAGAAACCATGCCTCAAAAACAAACAAACAAACAAAAAAGATGTATCTGTTTTTTTGTTTATGTATTTGAGCGTCTTGCCTGCATGCATACTTGTGCACCACATTCATGCAGTGCCTGCAGAGGCCAGAGAGGGTGTGGGTCTGCTGCAACAGGAGTTACAACCAGTTGTTGGTGGCCGTGTCGGGGTTGGAAACAGAACCTTATCTTCTGAAAGAGCAGCCAGTGCTCTTGACTGCTGAGCCATCTCTCCAGCCCCACAAAACTAAATCTTACAAAAAGAATGGCATAGCCTGGCAGTGGTGGCGCACGCCTTTAATCCCAGCACTTGGGAGGCAGAGACAGGTGGATTTCTGAGTTCAAGGCCAGCCTGGTCTATAGAGTGAGTTCCAGGGCAACCAGGGTTACAGAGAGAAACCCTGTCTCAAAAAAAAAAAAAAAAAAAAAAAGAATGGCATATAGGTATGGTGGCTTATGCCCGTGATCTAATATTTTGAGGCTGAGACAGGAATTCATGTAGCTTGGGCTACATAGTGATTTCCAGGCCAGTTCGGGCTATCATGGCAGACCTTCTATGTAACAACAATGACAACCTAAGAGAATGTCACACAGAGCAAGCTGACAAGCTGGCAAGGCTGGATGGACTAAGCTGGGCTGTAGTTACATTTGTAAGTCTGCATCCACTGCCCATTCACCCCAGGTCTGGTCATCTGTGACAATGCAATAAGGACATGTCCTCAGGTGACCCTCACAGCCACAGTCACTATAGAGTGTTCCCAAGGTGAAGTGGAAAGTCAGTTGTGTTGGATGGTGCCTTGCTGGGGCAAACACCTGAAGGAACATTTGGCTGAAGCAGACACAGGAGAGGATGCTCTGCTAAAGCGAGCACGTGAGAGGACACGTGATGACAGATTCTTCACTAATGACACGAATGTATTGGTCCGCCTTACATTGCAGAGTTTGTCGGGACTCCATAGAGAGAAACACACCATAAAACTTCTGGTGGTGTGCTGCAGTTTCTTGCTGCTTCTTCAGACTCAAACTGATTGGCAGAGTGATGTCAGTTGAGTCAGATTCACATGGAAAGACCCATGGAGGACATATGATGTTTGGAGGGAGGACTCGACAGACTGAGAAGAGCTTGGCTTGCTAGTAGAGCTAGCTAGCTATGTAATGCTTGTTGGTCTCGCTTCTTGGCTGATCTTTGTTTCACTGAGAAAGAAATAGCTGAGAGGGCTGGAGAGATGGCTCAGCAGTTAAGAGCACTGAATGCTCTTTCAGAGGTCATGAGTTCAAATCCCAGCAACCACATGGTGGCTCACAACCATCTGTAATGAGATCTGATTCCTTCTTCTGGTGTGTCTGAAGACAGCGACAGTGTACTCGTATATAATAAATAAATAAATCCTTAAAAGAAGAAGAAGAAGAAGAAGAAGAAGAAGAAGAAGAAGAAGAAGAAGAAGAAGAAGAAGAAGAAGAAAAAGACACAGCTGAGAACTTCTCCTGGCTCCCCTCCCCTCCATCCCCTTCCCTCCTGCTGACTCATGCCTTTTCAGCTGAGGCCTGGCTGTTCCTGTAGGCCATGCCATCACTGCTGCTGTCCTGGCGCTACTGAACTGGAGCTGGGCTATCTGTGAAGTGTTTGCAAGTGGATCGAGCTGCCACTGAAGACTCCTGATTTCCTGACAACTCCTGAACTGCTGATTTCCTGACAAGGCAAACAGGATTTGTTCCAAAGAACCACTTCCAAACAAGTCTACTTCCCCGTATCCTGGTGGGCTAGAAGGGAGGTTAAAGCGTTTAAGAATCACCATTAAAAATAGGTTTTGAAAAAATTAAAGTTACACCAAGGTCAAAAGCAGAGAAGCACAGTGTTGTGCTATCTCCTTCCTTTGGAAACCAGAGTTAGACTTTTGTTTTGGGTTTTGTTTTTTTGAGACAGGGTTTCTCTGTGCAGCCCTGGCTGTCCTGGAACTCACTCTGTAGACCAGGCTGGCCTCGAACTCACAGAGATCTCCCTGCCTCTGCCTCCTGGGTGATGTGATTAAAGGAATGTGCTGTTGTGCCTGGCTAAACATTTAAATTACATTTAAATTATAGTCATAACATTATGTGCTTGGCCATGCCGATTTATGTGAAGCCTACCTTAGTTTCTTCTAGTCTGTGGGGCCCAGTTGGATTTTTCCTGAATGCTTCTGTCTTTCTGACTCACAGCAACACTACCCCACAGAACCCTGTCTTTCCTGCTCTGTCCCCAGAGCCCATCTTGCCTACTGATGCCTGAAGCCACTGAAGTTCAGTCTCTGATTGGCAGGCCTGTCCTGAAATGAGATAAAGCTCTTTGCTGTCCATCATCTCCCTCCTCCAGCCTGAAGCATGCTGGGAATCTGCTCAGTTTTCCAATTTAGGTGGGTGTATGTACCGTCCTTTGGCCAGTGAGAAAGCAAGACTCTAATTATTAATTTCTTGCTGTAGCAAGAATGTCACCATTACTGGCCCTTTTTTCTATTTTGGTAGTGGGAATTGAACCCAGGGCCTCAAACATGCTGAGGCTAGATAAGCACTCAATACTGAATGACATCCCCAGTGCTTTTTTGGGGGGTGGGGGGGGTATTTTGGCTCAGAGATTTCCATCCATCATGGCTCAGAGGGCATGGTAAAACAGCTCATTGTCACGTGGCCAGGAAGCAGACAGAAAGAGACTGAGCTCATTACTTGCTTTTTGGTAGGGATGAAGACAGACAGATGTGACGGAATGCTCTGGGGGGGAAGGAGGGGAGAGCTTCAGGTGTAGCCAGGCCCAGCTGTTGGTGGCTAATGAGAAGGGACCATCTTGATTGGTTTGGGTAGGGGGGCATATTTAGCTCACTCTGATTGGCTAGGGACAACAGGGAAGCTGTCAGTCAAGTCTAGATGCTTACAGAAGTTTTCAGTTTCTTGAATTCTCCCTGAAGATAGCAATCTGCCTAGCTGCAAGTATGACACACTCACAATTCTCTCTCTCTCTCTCTCTCTCTCTCTCTCTCTCTCTCTCTCTCTCTCTCACACACACACACACACACACACAGAGGCACACACTTGAACAAAACAACAAAAACCACAAACTTGGAGGAAGGGATAGCACCGTGGGTAGGAACACTCATTCTACAAGCACAGGGCCCTGAGTTCAAATTAACTGTGTGGAAAGCCAAGTGTGGCTATGCACATGCTTGGAACCCCAGTGCTGGGGAGGGGAGGGTGGAGACAGGAGGACTGCAGAAGCTTGCTGGCTGCCAGCCTAACTCTGGGTTCAGTGAGAGATCACAAAAGAACACGGTGGAAATAGACAGAGTAGAATACCAGGCGTCTTCCTCTGACCTCTGCATGTGCACACACACCACACACGTGCACATACAAGAAAACAGAGAAATGATGAAATGAAAATATAAACCCAATTCCATCCATTATTCTGCTCAAAACTCCCTCCCAAAAATGCCAAGCAAAGGGGTACACGCCTTTAATCCCCATACTCGGGAGGCAGAGTCAGGTGGATCTGAGTTCGAGGCCAGCCTGGTCTACAGGGTGAGTTCCAGGACAGCCAGGGCTACACAGAGAAACCTTGTCTCAAAACAAACAAACAGAAACCCTCTGAGTAAAGGCCAGTGCTCTTGAGTCCAGGTCACCCCCAAACATCCCCCTTTCATCCCCCAGCACTAGCAGTCAGCTTTGGACCTCCTTTCTCAGGATCCTGCTATTGAGGGTTCTGCCCTCTACCCAGGTTCATGCCTCCTAGGTACAGTTGTCAACAGCAGCTCTGCTTCCCTCCCCAGACTTATGAGGGATGGACAGCTTTGAGTGATTCCCCAGCAGAATGATTTTTTTTTCTTTTTTCTCTCTTTTTTTATTTTACTTTTACTTTTATTTTATTTTATTTTTCGAGGCAGGTCTCATGTAGCCCAGGCTGGCCTCACAGTACAGTACAAGGAGCTTGGTGAGTCTGAGAAAAGAAGAGGGTTCAGAGTGGCTACTTTGACCAAAAGAGAGGGGTGGTCCCCTGAGACTGGGAGGGAGGGAGGCTGGAGGCTCAGGGCAGCCAGTTCCTCTCTTTGGGCTTATGTTCTCCATGCTCAGCTCTGTGGGAGGCATCGTTTTAATACTTTTGCCTTGTACATTTGTCCTTCAGAGCTATTTGAAATCTGACGGTAGAACACAGGCAATAGCTCTTCATAAAGAAGGTCACCTTTAACTATGTGAAATGAGCCAATCCTCCTGGATTTGTTTTCAGAATACTAGGAGTCAGATCAATGAAACAAGACTTGAGAAGATTGTGAGTGTTCTTAACTGGGTCAGGATGAAACTAGCCAGCCACAGGATCAACACAAAATGTCCAGAAACTTGTAGCCTGGCCTCCAGTGTTGCCTGTTTCTGGTGTGGAGGCTTCCTGTCAGACACTGACCACAGTTCTGTGTCCTCCAACCTCCCAGTGAACAATTCTGATGGTGGCAGGCCCTGGACAGAGTCAGCTGCCACCTGGGAAAGCCCCATCCCGGGTAGAAGAGAGAAAAGAAACATCTGGGGTGGCCAGGGATCAGAGGCTGAGGCTTTCCTGCAACAGGTGAGCATGCAGCAGGAGGCAAAGAACAGAGGCTATCCTCTGACAGCTGGAGGGCAGATGTCAGGGTGGCAAATCAAGGCCTTCTTCCTTCTGCTTCCAGCTCTGATGGTTCTCCATGACTGCAGACTGAATGGGTCTCCTCCAAAATCTGATTATTTATGGACTGCTAGGATCAATTAGTGGCCTAATGACCTGAGTTTGATCCCTGGTGCCCAGTTGGTATGAGGAGAGAAGCAACTCTTAAAAGTTGCCCTCTGACCCTCACACATACACAGAGAGAGAGAGAGAAAGAGAGAGAGAATAATAAACACATGTAAAAAATTTTAAATGTACTTATTTATATTTTGTGTGTGTGTGTGTGTGTGTGTGTGTGTGTGTGTGTGTGTGTGTGTAGATGGCACCCAAGGCCTCTCACATGGTAGGCAAGTAGTCTACCACTGAGCTATGTCCCTAACCCCCTACAAAATTTATGTTAGAACCCTAGCACCCCGCATGATGGTACTTTGGGAGGACTGGACTGAACTCAGAAGAAGTCATAAGGAGGGAGCACCAAGGATGAAGTCCAGGCCCTAACATGAAGAGAAATGGGAGACTCCCTCCTTCCCACTGTCCCAGCCACTCTCTGCCACCTATGAAGGTCCAAGCCACTTAGGAGGCAGAGGCAGACAGATCTCTGAGTTAAGGCCAGCCTGGTCTACAAAATGAGTTCCAGGACAGCCAGGGCTACACAGAGAAACCCTGTCTCAGAAAAACAAACAAGCAACCACAGTAAGGGTTCCCACCACACACAAATCTGTCAGCACTTGATCTTCAACTTCCCCCACACGGAGATCATGAGAAGCAACTGTTTATTAGTCACTGTTTTTAGTTAACTGCTTCCTCCTCGATCTGTAGTCATTACAGCAGCTCAGCAGAGCAGACACCTGTGGTCCTTGGCTTGCAGCAGCATCGCTGATCCCCGCCTTCATCTTTCAGTGGCCTCTCAGCCACCATGTCTGTGTCAAATCTCCCTCATATGACACCAGTCAGGTTTAAGGACCCCATGCCAATCCACTGTGACATTGTCTGAGCCTCATTACACTTGCAGAGATCCTATTTCTAAATCAGGTTACACTCGCTCAAGACAGACAGGGCAAGGGATGCTGAACAACCCAATACATCCATTTCCAGAAGCATGCTCTTGGACAAGATTCCCCAGACTACCTTCCCCTCCCTTCTCACCCACCCCTACCCCCTCCATCCACCCTTTACCCTTGAGCTTCCCTAGCAAACAAAGCTACTTGCCCAGAACAGCTTCTCTTAGCTGAGGCTCTGCACATAGGCAGCCCCTCCCCCAGCCTTTGATAGTACTAAATTATTTTTATCAATTCATCCTTCAGCCCCAGTTTCAGAGATGATCAAATAAAGTTACCATCTTACAGATACGACTCTTCAGCCTGCTTCTCACTGCAAAGGATGTCTCTTAAGAAAATCTAGGGAGAATCTGCATTTGTCTGGAGAATAATTGGAACACTCTGCCAGGGTCTCTCTACCAATGGTTCTGCTTGTCCCAGCGGGGCTCGCCTGACTGTCATCACAATGCAGTAAAAGGAGGCTTGAGGCAGAGGAAGGCCACTGGTTCTGTGTGCAGCTTGTGCTGCCTGAGGTTGGAGACTGCCTCAATGGACACTCAGTGCTGTAGCTGTTCATTCAGGCTCTCTCAGATTCCCCAGGAGGCACTTCTTCCACACCTTTAATACTGGGCAGAGGCAGACCGATCTCTGAGAGTTTGTGGCCAACCTGGTCTACATAGAGAGTTCCAGGCTATAGAGAGACAGTGTGTGTGTGTGTGTGTGTGTGTGTGTGTGTGTGTGTGTGTCTGTGTGTGTGTGTGTGATGTGAGACAGAGACAGACAGAGACCGAGCAAAAGCTTGCACAGGCACACACACATACACACACACACACACACACACACACACTGGCTCTTACTTGGTACCACACTGGGGACATTCTCTGTTCCAGAAAGACAATGGAATGAATACATTAACAATGTCTTGTTTCCTTTTGCTCTGCCAAGCAAAAGCATGGAAACTCTGAGGAATTCACTTGACAAGCTAAGAACAGGAGGTCTGTGTCTGCACCGTTACCACAGTGTGCTGTCCCCGTGGCTCCTGTGCCTGGGGAGGCGTGGCTATGTGGAACTGTGTGCGTGAAGTTCTCACGGGTGAGGGTGGGAGTGGGAGGTGTGGGAGATGGCACAGTGGTTCCAGGCAGTGACTTCCTCCTCCTGTTTCTGTACTGAGGGTGTGTTTGTTAGTCCCTTTGAAGCAGACACCATCAAGAGGATGGTGAGACTTCAAGGCCTGGTGAGCCTGTCCCTTCTCCTAGCTGGCCTTGAGTCTCTCCTGCTTCTTTGTCACACAGCTCAAGTGTCTTCGCTAGTGCGAAGGGCTAATGCAGCTTCTAGCACTGTGTCCCTAGGGAGCACCTGGCTCTCATGCTTTAAAAATTTCCCCTGAAGGCCAACAAGATGGCTCAGGGGGTAAAGGAACTTGCTGTGCAAACCTGACAGTCTGAGTTCAATCCCCAGAACCCATGGCGGAAGGAGAAAATTGACTCACAAGAGTTCTGCTCTGATTTCCACATGTGTTCTCTCTCTCTCCACCCTCACACACACTTCTTTACAGTGTTTTTATATACTTTGTCTAATTCCTGCTTCGATGATAGAGACTGGCCTTTCCCTCTTACAGGAGCTCAGCTTCCTGAAGTCCCCCTCTCCATTGTCAATGGGCTGAGCTTAAATGTTTATTTTAGAGAAAAAAGAACGAGTTGGGCAGTGGTGGCACATTCCTTTAATCCCAGCACTCAGGAGGCAGAGCCAGGTGGATTTCTGAGTTTGAGACCAGACTGGTTACAGAGTGAGTTCCAGGACAGCCAGGGCTACACAGAGAAACCTTGTCTCGAAAAACCAAAAAAAGAAAAAAAAAAGAAAAAAAGAAAGAAAAAGAAAAGCCGGGCAGTGCTGAGCTTGGGAGGCAGAGGCAGGCGAATTTCTGAGTTTGAGACCAGCCTGGTCTACAGAGTGAGTTCCAGGACAGCCAGGGCTACACAGAGAAACCCTGTCTCAAAAAACCAAAAACCAACCAAACAAACAAACCAAACAAGTGATAAAAATATCTTTTTAAAACTTACTTTTTAAAAGACTTATTTATTTAATGTATATGAGTGCTCTATCTATATATGTGCCTGTACGCCAAGAGAGGGCATCAGATCCCATTACAGATGGTTGTGAGCCACCATGTGGTTGCTGGGAATTGAACTCAGGACCTCTGGAATAGTAGACAGTACTCTTAACCGTTGAGTCATCTCTCCAGCCCCTACAACTTACTTTTTAAAATAATATTTTTTTAAATTATGTGTATGTATAGATACATGTATGTGGTTATGGACATGTATGCAGATGCCTGCATAGACCAGAAGAGGGCACTGGAGAACCTCTGTCTGCAGCTACCAGCTGTTGTGAGCTGCCTAATGTGGGTGCTGGGAATTGAACTGGAGCCCTGTGCATAAGCAATAGACACTCTTAATTGCTGAGCTATCTGTCTCCAGCTGATTTACACTTCAGTCTTTGTTTTTATTATTTTTAAATTATGTGTGTGTGTCTGTGTTGGTTAATATGCACACACATGTAAATGCTGGAGGGAGGAGGGCATCAGGCTTCCTGCAGCTGCAGTTACAGAGGTTCTGATCCACCGTGTGGGTGCTGGGAACTAAACCCAGGTCCTCTGCAAGAGCAGGGAGTGCTCTTAAACACTCTCCAGCCATCTCTCCAGCCACTAATTTTAGAAAAAAAGTTTAAAAGGAGAACTCAAGGGGTTTGGTTCCATTGCTAAGGGGACAGAATTGTCCTTTACTGAGATTGGCAGCCTGAGCAGTTGGCAGGGCTGGGAGCAAACAGGTCTGTGGACTGGGGTGTGTCATCAAGCCTGAGAAGGGTGTTAGTGGGTGTGTCGGACACATGGATGGGTCCAGGGTGAGGCTGAAGCCAGCAATGAAGCCACGGGAGTGACTGGGCATTGGTGCTGATCAAAGCTACAAGAAAGCACGTCTAAAGAAAGGGTAACATTTTAAGGTTAATTCTGGTCACCCCAAAACAAAGTGGCAAAGATCTCCTCTAGGAGTTCACAGAAAATCCAGCCTCTTCTCTGCCGAAGCTGCCAAGGTCACACTTGTGAGGCCTGACCTCTGCAGGTAATGAGCTCTATGTCACCTCTTAGCTGCTGGCTGCTCTTGGAAGCAGCTCCTCTCCCAGTGTCAAAGACATCAAGAAGATACTAGACAGGGTAGGCAGCCAAGCAGAGGAGGACCAGCTCAACAAGTTCATCGATAAGCTGAATGGAAAAGACATTGAGAATGTCATCTCCCAGGGTGTTGGCAAGCTCACTTGTGTGCCGGTAGGTGGGGCTGTAGCTGTTTCTACTGCCCCTGTTTCTGCAGCACCTCCGGCTGGCTCTTCCTGCCTCGCCCCCACCCCACAGGTCCCACTCCCAACCACTGCAGCGGAGGAGGTAAGAAGCAGGAAATGGTGGCACAGGATTTGACTTGCTTGATTAAATTCCTGCTCCCCTGCAAATAAAGCTTTTTGTTTGTTGTTTTTGTTTTTCCAGACAGGGTTTCTCTGTGTAGCCCTGACTGTCCTGGAACTCATTCTGTAGACCAGGCTAGCCTTGAACTCAGAGATATGCCTGCCTCTGCCTCCTGAGTTCTGGGGTTAAAGGTATGAGACACCACTACCCCACCGCCCCCAGCTAAATAAAGCCTTATTTATGCTTAAAAAAAAAAAATCCAGCTTTTATGTGTTTTGCTACGTGTGGCTGTGGATGGAACCTGGGGCCTTGTGCCTGCTGGGCAGTGTCCTACCTCTGCACCCCAAGCCAGCCCCAGCTATTCTGGGAAACAATGTGGTGCACAAGCTGTCATGAGCAGATGACTCTTGCAGCTCTTGGCTCAGTTTCTTGCTCTTGAATCTATTCTTATCAATGTTTCTCTGGTGTGGAAGACAGAGGCAGCCAGGTCCCAGCCACCCAGGCTACAGAGAGACAAGAGCCCAAGAATCAAGAGAGGGGTGGGTGGCTCAGTTACTTTGCTGTGATAAAAAGACTCTGAAAAAACTGACTTCAAGGAGAATTATTTTCCCTCACAGCTCCATAGGAATGCTGTTCACCAAGGCGGGAAAAACATGGCAGCTGTCAGGGAAGGTACAGTGACTGGAGCAAGAGGCTCCATGGTTACATTGTATCTACTCTGAAAGTAGAGATCTAAGACTGTATCAGCTGCCTTTCTCCAGTTACACAGTCCAACATCACAGCCAACGACTATGTGCCACCCATGCTGGGCAGAGCTTCCTATTTCAATTAAAGCAATCGAGATAATCTTTCACAGGCACGCCCAGAGACCTGACTCCCAAGGAGCTCCATGTTCTGTCAAGTTGACAACTGGCACTCATGAAACTGGGCAGCCCCGAAACTGTGGTGGGAGTAGGTGTATCCGTGAGGTAGATTCTATATGGAAAAGCAAGTGGCATCAGGTCATCTTAGCTTCAATCTACTTTTTTGAAACAGGGTCTCAAAAAAGCCTTGGCTATAGCCTTGGCTAGCCTGGAGGTAACTATGTAGACCAGGCTGGTCTTGAACTCATAGAGATCTGTCCCTAGCTCTTGAACACTACTGGTATCAAAGGTGTATACCATCACACCAGGCCCTATCTCTTTTTTTTTTTTTTTCTGTTCTTTTTTTTTGTTTTTTGGTTTTTTTTTTTGTTTTTGTTTTTCAAGACAGGGTTTCTCTGTGTATCCCTGGCTATCCTGGAACTCACTCCGTAGACCAGGCTGGCCTTGAACTCAGAGATCTGCCTGCCTCTGCCTCCCAAGTGCTGGGATTAAAGGCGTGCGCCACCACTACCAAGCATACTTTTTTCCCTAAGACAGGGCCTGGCCCAAGCTAGAATACACACACACACACACACACACACACACACACACACACATTAATAAGATGCTGAAGGTAGTAATAACGTGATATTGGTGCTTTTAGGGGGAAGGCTAGTTTTGGGGGTTTGCTTTCTTTCTTTCTTTTTTTGGGAGGGGGGTTTTTGAGACAGGGTTTCTCTGTGTAGCCCTGGCTGTCCTGGAACTCACTCCGTAGACCAGGCTGGCCTTGAACTCAGAAATCCGCCTGCCTCTGCCTCCCAAGTGCTGGGATTAAAGGCATGTGCCACCACTGCCCGGCTGTGAGTGTGAGTGAGTGTGTGTGTGTGTGTGTGTGTGTGCTTTCTTAAGGTGTGGTTGACATGTCTGAGGTTTTCCATTGTGGTAATTGACTAGGAGCTGGGCTCTTCTTCCCAGGATAGACTTTCGGCCTTGTTCCACTTCCCTTGCACAGCTCCATCCATTCTGTGGACTATATGTATTCTGGCAATCAGAGCCCCTCTCCCCAGAGGCCTAAGGGATGGGCTATCACTCTGGGAGAGGGTGATGTGAAATTCATGCTACTCCAGTCACCTTCCCCAGCTGCATGGAGAGGAGCTCCACTCTGGGGCAGAGAAGACAGAAATCACAGGAGGCCAGGGGCCCCTGTGTTGCCACCACGTGTTCATCCTTGGAGGCTCCAACTGTCTTCACTAACACCAAATACCATTGATGGATAATTTATAATGAATAGTTTGTTTCCTTGTTGTAGGAGTTGGGACAGCGAGCTGGAGGGCAGCCCATGGGGAGGACCTCCTTCCTGAGTTACAGTAGGAAGAACAGAAGTGCCCAGAGTCCTTTGATCAGTAGCCACTTTCTCCATAGCCAGCCGGAGTCACTCCCACAACATGAATCCAGCTGGGTGCAGTGGCGCACACACCTTTGATCACAGTGCTGGGAAAATAGAGGCAGGTGGATCTCTTGACTTCAAGGCCAGCCTGGTCTACAAAGAGGGTTCCAGAGGTGCATGGTGAAACTGTGTCTCAGTCTCAGAAAGAAAGGAGGAAAGAGACAGAGAGAGAGAGAGAAAGGCAAGCTGACTGGCTGGAGAGATGGCTCCGTAATTAAGAACAAGCACTGATTTTTCCAGGGCTCTCAAACCAGTCCCTGGCACCCACTTGATTCAGTTCCTGACACTCACATGGCTGCTCAGAAACCAGTACCACAGGATCCAAAGCTTCTGGACTCCATAGGCACAGACACTCACATGCACATTCTCCCCCACCCCCCAGTATGCATAATTAATTAAAAAAAAAACAAAACACTAATCTGTTCATAAAGGCCTTGCCTTAACCACCTGTTTGGCTTCAACAGTTTGATTCTGCAGCCCACAGGTCCACACCAGATGCCAGAGCAAGGGCTTAAAACCAAAACCTGTTCCTTAGATTCTCTGACCTCAAAGGGTCCATAAACCAGTTCACATCTGGAAAACCTCACCTATACACTTCCCCGGTGTTATTTACTCAAGTCGAGAAAGCAAAGCCCCTCACGGCCTTTCTCTCCAAATGAAGGCAAAATCACTAGGCTGGAAGACACTGAGTAAGCAAATAGCAGCTAAAAGCGACAGGCCCTCTTGTGGGACAGTCCCTGAGGTCTCTCCCACAGCAGTCTTGGATTGATAAACTTGAGGATACCATGAAGCGACCTGCAGACGCCCCAGCCTCTCACCACTTGTCAAGGCCAGCAGGGGACCGCGTTCATCCGGGAACGACGGACTCACCTCTGCCTTCTAAATGACAGCAGAGAGCTGGGGATGCAATATATTTCTGGGGCGCATCTGAGGACCTCTGAGCATCTGTGCTGCCTTCAGCCTGATGTTTTTCCAGGCTCTGTGCGCTCACTCGCAAGCAGAAAGCCAGGTGACAGGTGGAAACACTTGAGCAGCTGCTGCGTTAATGCAGCCCAGGGATCGCTAACTGCGGATCTGGGCAGCAGTTCCTCCCGGAGGGCTCCACGGATAGGCAGGGGCCCTCGCATCTCAACCCCAGTACAGTGGAGTACCATGGAGCTTGGGGCAGCCAGAGGAGCCTGACCTGCTCTGGTGTGGCTAAGCTGAAGGTCCTCCCCCAGCTACCCTTCTTTAGTGAAGGTTCGTTTATCCAGGACCACCAAGGGCACCATTCCTGGTGAAGTGAGACCTACGGTTTTTATTTCTTCAGCCCCCTGGAGCAACTCTCTGCCTTAGGACTGAGGTTAAGTTCAGCTCTCAGAGAATCTGCGTCTGTGAGATGGGCATTCAGAAGCCTTTTGGGCTCCTTTGAGGCAGAGGAAGGTGCAGGTCTGGGTGCACACAGCCAGTGTTTTCCATCTTCACAGACTGCAGGGAGCTTTGAAGCTAAGGTCACCCTTCTGTGCTGTCCTGAACCCAGGGTAAGGGCTGGGCCTTTGTACCACTGTACCTGCTGCTGGTCACTGCTGAGAGCTGTCTTCTGGAGCAAGGCAGCACCCTACAGTGATGGGCAATTCCCCGTGGAGGCTCCCTAAGGGAAGGAGATTTCTGCAGCTGAAGGAAGGGTTCATGGGTTGCTTCCCTGTGGGCCCTGAGCCCATACTCTGCCCTCTGAACACTCCACTTAGTTTCCCTTTGCCATGTAGCCTATAAAAGTAGATAATGGTCGTACCAATACCACAGCTTCTTCAGACAGGCTAAAACTGGAATACAAAACCCAACTCTTCATTCCTGGGACGGAGACTTTGATCCAAGGGTCAGGTAGCCAACATTAGTAACTGGTGTGGTTTGGTGAGAGTCACAAAATATAAATGTGGCTCTTTGGGGGCCCCCTCTTGTGACTGTATGGATAGAAAGGGACAGCACACACACACACACACACACACACACATGAGAAGTTCTGTGAGTTACCCACATACATTACACATTGAAGGTGTGTATTCCATAGGTAACAACATCCAAAAAAACCAGTTCAGCTTCTAGGCTGAAGAAATACCATATGCCCAGGCACAGGCGTGTGAAGGGGTCCAACGTGTTCGGAGCAATCATGCATTTATTCATTCAACAAATATTTACTGAGCACCTGCTACGTTCCAGGCGTGATCTCAGGCTGGAGGCACAACTGTGAAGAAAACACAGCCCTTGCCCTGGGAGAGCTGACATTCAAAAGACAGGCAACTAACAAACAGGTGGTAACCACATGGCTGTAATAAGCCCCCCAGATACCCAGAAAGCCTTGGGAAGAGAAGAGTCTATATGACTCGTGAGGGTCTGTGTTACCAAACACACAAGATCAGGGAAGTTGGTCTGGGGCAGGAGCATTTGAACAAGAGGCCTGTTGAGGTGGAGCCTGGAGGCTGAAGCCCAGCAGGATTCCACAGGTTCTCAACCACAGGACTTTTGCTTTCTGTGGGTGTGGGTGGTAAACAATACTGAAGCCATCGGAAAGCCTGCTCCTCTGGGATGAGACACAGATGCGGTGAGTCATGACCAAAATCACCTCGCCTGTCTTGCAGCACACTCCAATCGAAACTGCAAAGCTGAGCTAATTCCAAGATCACAAGGCAGTTAACAATGAGTGTGGGACCAGGGAGTGAACTGTACCAGCCTCAACTGGGTGAGCGCTCCAGGAAGAAATGCAGGGGCGTGGTCTGAGTGGCACCTTTTTCAAACAAGATTGTCCTCCACCAGATGGTGGAAGTTGGAGATTCCAGTCAATGTTACCTAACCAACTGTACAAAATGCAAGCCTAGCTGGGTTAATGATGAACGTACAGGATGCAGGATGCCTGGATGGGCAGAGAGCAATGAGGCACATTTATCAAATAATGATTTGTGTGAAGTTGGTGTTATTCTTTCTCTTTGGTGCAGGAACTAGGTGTAAAAAAAAGGTACAGAAATAAGATGGTTTTATGGTTTTTAGGATTTTTTTTTTTTATTTAATGTTTTGAGTGTTTGGCCTGGATGCATGTCTGTGTACCATGCACATGCCTGCTGCTCTTGGAGGTGAGAAGAAGGCATTGGATCCTCTGGAACTGGAGTTACAGATGGTTGCGAGCCACCATGTGGGTGCTGGCAAATGAACCCAGGTCCTCTGCAAGAGCAGTCAGTGCTCTAACCACTGAGCCATCCCTCCATTCTTTTGTGTTTAATTTTGTACCCATCTGTGTTTGTGCACATTGAGTGCCTGCCCACAGAGATCATGGAGGCCCTGGCTCTAGCATTACAGGTGGTTGTGAACCTCTATGTGATTGCTGGAAATTGAACCCGGGTCCTCTGGAAAAGCAGTCAGTGAGTGCTCTTAACTGTTGAACCATTGATCCATCTTTCCAGTCTTGTTTTGTTTTGTTTGGTGTGTGTGTATGAGAGAGAGAGAGAGAGAGAGAGAGAGAGAGAGAGAGAGAATACTTCATTATTTTGTGAGGTTGGCCTCCATCTTCTCACCTCCAATGATCCTCTGCTTCCTGAGTGGCTGGGACACTGGGCCTGAGTTTCCCTCTCTTTTTTTAGTTTTTGGAACATTGCTGAGAATTGAACCCAGTACCTTGCAGTGCTGGACTGCAAGCTTAACACTCAGCTCCTAGGCTTTATTGGGCATTTTGGTTAGTTTGTTTTTGTTTTCTTGAGACAAGGTCTTACCTTGTAGGCCTGGCCTGGAACTCACTCCGTAAAGTAGCCAGGCCTCACACTCACAGAGATCCACCTGCCTCTGCCTGTTGAAATGCTTCAGTTGGGTTTAAGGCTTTTGCCAGCCACTGCATCACAAGCTTTTGGTTTTTTGAGACAGGGTCATACAAGACCAATACAGGAACAATAAACCTTGGAAGTTAGTGAGAGACCAAAACAAAGAACAATATAACTTTAAGGTTAAGGATTCTGTTTGCAGTTAAGACGTTAAGAGGAAGTTACCATTTGTCCTGTGCAGATTAAGGTTTTGTTTGTAGTTAAAGAGTAACTTCAAGTCCTTGAGAGTTAAGGTTTCTTCATGTAATTAAGAAGTTGGTTTTGGGCTGGGTGGTGGTGGGGGGGGTAGTGGTGGTGGTGGTGGTGGAGGAGGAGGAGGAGGAGGAGGAGGAGGAGGAGGAGGAGGAGGTGGAGGAGGTGGAGGAGGAGGAGGTGGAGGGTGGAGGGTGGAGGGTGGAGGTGGAGATGGAGGTGGAGGTGGTGGCGGTGGCAGTGGCGGCGGAGGCGGCGGCGGCAGCACACACCTTTAATCCCAGCACTCTGGAGGCAAAGGCAGGCTTCCAGGCCAGCCTGGTCTACATGGTGAGTTCCAAGACAGACAAAGCTGTCTTGGAAAGCTGACACAGAGAAACCCTGTCTGGAAAAACTGATGTAAACTGCCAAACACCCAAGCACGTGATGTTTCCTTCCCCTGTTTCTTCTCCTTCATTGCATCTTTCTAACAATGTATAAAAGCCAACTGTCACCCCTGTGAGCACCTGATCTCTCCTATAAGATGGCTGGCCAGTCCTTGGTATATTCCAAAAGCAGCTTGCTTTCATTGGACAATCGTTGGTTTGATCTTTTCTCCTCCAGATCCTCAGGTTTACCAGTCTCTCTCTCTCTCTCTCTCTCTTGGTTTTTCGAGACAGGGTTTCTCTGTGTAGCCCTGGCTGTCCTGGAACTCACTCTCTAGACCAGGCTGGCCTCGAACTCAGAAATCTGCCTGCCTCTGCTTCCCAAGTGCTGGGATTAAAGGCATGCGCCACCACTGCCTGGTTCCTACAGAGCTTTTTAAGCCTGAAATCCACAAGCATCGGTGCCAAGTTATTCCACCGATCAGGATTTAGGGATAGGGGACTTCCTTAGGAACATGCCTTTGTTGTACATTTGTCCTGTCCTCATTGGTTGGGGTATTCAACAGTGGGTGGGGGTCTTGCCTTGACTAACATTCATGTCTTAACTTGCCAACCAGGATGTGCATGTCTCTTTCTGCCAAGTAGGATATCAGCTCCCAGGGAGGTCTTGGGAACATAAACTTTATTTGACCCCTACTCAAAATGGAAGTTTTATTTCAAATAGTTTTTTATATTGGTGCAGGTGTCTCTCTTATGTTGGGGTCCAGCAGCTTATAAAGGCAAGAAACCGTAAAAGCTCATACATAGGTGCAGGAAGTACTACTGCTGCGTGGTTGGTTCAGGTCCAAGTTTGTTGTGGCCAACTATACAAAGCAGTTCTAACTAACTGACTTCTATTGTGATTGGTTTCCAGGAACACCAAAGCACAGAATATAACAGAATATGCTGTCAACGCTGACCTGAGAAAGTTTCCTAGTAACAGTAGTACAACACATGGGAAATTGTCCTTGTAACATTAGTAATAGTACAAAATGGCTGGCTAGACAGGCAACAGTCACCTGAGCCTTAACACTGAGCGGTGGTCCATCACGCATCATGTAACACCTGTAACTATTTATCCAGAACAGCTAACCTCTCTGACTTTCTTCCCGTGAGATCAGGTCTGTGAGAGATGGGGCCGGTTTATCTTATAAATTTGTTTTTAATGATAAAGGAAATGATAGAAAATCTTACCAAAGAACTCGAATAGAAGCAGAATTGTTCACTGTTCATGGGATTTTTCTTCTTCTGTCCTTGAATGGTTACAGTAGCTATGACGTAACAGGTAAATAAGGCAGGAGGCACCTGGGGGTCACTCCTTGGCTATTTCAAAGAAAGTGCTCCCCCTAATAATTTATCACCCAGATTCCTGATACGTTTTCCTTTGAGACAGGCTCTTGCTATATATGTTGTCCTGGCTGGTTTTGTGTGTCAACTTGACACAAGTTATAGTCATCAAAGAGAAAGAGCCTCAGTTGAGGAAATGCCTTCATGAAATCCAGCTGTGAGGCATTTTCTCAATTAGTGATCAATGTGGGAGGGCCCAGCCCAAGGTGGATGGTGCCATCCCTGGCCTTGTGGTCCAGGGTTCTAAAAGAAAGAAGGCTGAGCAAGCCAGGAGAAGCAAGTCAATAAGTGGTACCCTCCATGGCTTCTGCATCAGCTCCTGCCTCCAGGTTGCATCCCTGCTTGAGGTCCTGTCCTGATTTCCTCCCATAATGGACTATGATCTGGAAATGTAAGCCAAATAAACCCTTTTCTCCCCAACTTGCCCTTTAGTCATGGTGTTTTGTTCCAGCACTAGAAGACAAATTGGTACCAGCATAGTAGGGTATTGCTGTGACAGACCCAAGCATGTTTTGGGAAGGATTGTGGAAGGACTTTGGAACTTTGGGCAAGAAAAGCCATTGAGTGTTAAGAGCTCAGTGGGATGCTCTGTGGGGACTTGGAAGATAATGTTGAGATGATGGGGCCTGCTTTGTGAAATTTCAGAGGGAAGTTTAAAGACACTATCGGGGATATCTGCTATTTTTTTTTTTTTTTTTTTTTGGTTTTTCGAGACAGGGTTTCTCTGTGTAGCCTTGGCTGTCCTGGAACTCACTCTGCAGACCAGGTTGGCCTCGAACTCAGAAATCCACCTGCCTCTGCCTCCCAAGTGCTGGGATTAAAGGCGTACGCCACCACTGCCCGGCTTGATATCTGCTATTTTGATTTAAGAGTCTGTGGTTCTGGTTAGCTGTGGCTGTTGTTAACAAGATACCAGAACTACTGAAGCGAAACCTTTGCCTTACTGGGACAATTGATGCTGGTTAGCTGGAGCTAAGAGATTAGCAGTGATTAAGAAGAGAACAGCATTACTGAGGTGGAAACTTGTGGGAAGTGTTTTCTGAAAGCACTGAGAAGCTGTGTTCCAGAGGCAGCTAAGGTTGTAACTCCCTCTGGCAGCTGGTCTTGGTAATGTGTAAGAATCACTCATGTGATACTGATTTTGAAGGCATGAAGGGATCATGAAGAGCAGCTGAGGCTCCGCACTGTGAGAGGCCATGAAAGGCCATTGGTGAAGGTGCAGCCTCAGTGGCAGTTGAAGGCCCAGGGCTGAAGGAGTCATGCAAAGAAGTTGAGGCTTGGCACGCTGAAGAGAACCTATGCAAGGCTATTGATGAAAGTGCAGCAAGGGACCCCCAGCAGTTGTGGAGATGCCGGTACCATGGGGTGACCACCAAGAACAGCAGCAGCAGTGGAGTGGAGTCAGCTGGAGCCTAGAAGACAAGGTGTATGCTGCAGAGGGCGGAGCTGGAGAAGTGACCCAAGTCCTTTGGAGGAGCCAGCCTGGGCTACAGATTGTATGTAGTTTCCAAGCATTGGACATTGAGTATTTATAATGTTGAAGTTGTATTTTGCTTGGTTTAGATTGTGACTATGCCCTGGTTCCTCTCTCTTGAAGAAGGAATCTAATCTAATTTTGATTTTTGCAGGAGACCACAGCCGAGAGACCTTGAAATTTTAAAAGAGATTTTGGGGTTTTAGAGAGATTGGATATTTTAAAGACACTGAAATCTTAATGTGTTTTAATTTGTAATGACTGTGGGACTTTTAAAGTTATTTATGGTTTTTAATGTGTGGTCTGGAGATGAATGAAAACGGAAGGGCTGAGGCTTAATGGTGACATGTTGTGTCAAGTTCACAAGGGTCAGTTGTCCTGGCTGGTTTTATGTCAACTTGACACAAGTTAGAGTCATCAGAGAGGAAGGAGCCTCAGTTGAGGAAATGCCCCCATGAGATCCAGCTGTAAGGCATTTTCTCAATTAGTGATCAAGGGGGGAGGGCCCAGACCATGGTGGCTGGTGGTCCTGGGTTCTATAAGAAAGCAGGTTGAGTAAGCCATGTGAGCAAGCCAGTAAGCAGCACCTTCCGTGGCCTCAGCATCGGCTCCTGCCTCCAGGTTCCAGCCCTGCTTGAGTTCCTGACTTCCTCCAGTGATGAGCTAAGGTCCAGGAGTGTAAGCCGAATCCTTCCCCTCCTCTCCCCCTAGCTTGCTTTTCTTTGGTCATGGTGTTTCATCACAGCAATAGAAACCCTAACTAAGACATGCTGAGGCTGGCCTTGAGTTTACAATCTTTCTTCCTCTCTTTCCTTATCATACCTCCTGAGTGCAGAGATTCCAGGCAGGTCCCGAAGGCAAATCTAGGACTGAGGCCATAGCTAAATCTTAGAATTCATTAGATGGATTTAATCATATCCTAAGAAGACGAAGAGTCAATAAACTTGAAGACAAAGTCATAAAAAAAAAATGACCCTGGGGCTGGAGAGATGGCTCATCGGTTAAGAGCACTGACTGCTCTTCCAGAGGTCCTGAGTTCAATTCCCAGCAACCGCATGGTGGCTCACAACCATCTGTAATGGGCATCCAATGCTGTCTTCTGGTGTGTCTGAAGACAGAGTACAGTGTACTCACATACATTAAATAAATCTTTTTAAAAAAAAGTTTTTTTTTAAAAAAAATGACCCTACCTGGGCACCATCCATGCTGTGCAGTGAACTGAGTACTGAGAGCCTGCCTTCATCGCCATCAGCAGCAGACAGGCAGTCCTATCTTAAGAACAAGGAGAAAGATGGAGGAACATGCATTTTTTTCCCCCCATGACTTTGGTTCTGTTTGTGCATCTAAGAGTCTCAGGGACCACAGCACAACCCCACCCCCACCCCCAACTCCCACCCTGAGATCCCACACTGGTCAATGACTCATGGACTGTGTTTTGGTGAGACTTTGAAACTGGTATTTTGAGTGAGAAATACTCCTCGAGGGCTCAGGTGTTTGAACTCTTGGTCTCTTGTTGATGAGACTGACTGAGAAAGCTATGAAAGTTTTAGGTCAGGTGGAGCCTTGCTGGAGGAACTGAGACACTGGGGTGGGATTTGAGGGTTTAGCTTTGTCCTCCTCTCTCTCTCTCTCCTCTCCCCTCCCTTTTCTCCCTCCCCCTACATCTCTGCATCTCTGCCTCTGTCTCTCTCCCCCATCTCTTCCCATCTTTCCCTCCATCTCTCTCTCTTCCTTCTCCCTCTCTCTGCATCTTGATGTGTAAATGAAAATGTGATCAGCCAGCTTCCTGCTGCTTCTTTTCCCCAGGATGGACTCTGTCTATCTGAGACCATAAGCCAAAAAACCCCACCTTCTTCCTCAAACTGCTTAGGTCCGGGTATTTTATCACAGCAACAGAACAGGAACTAATACAGAAGTGACTGTTTCGGCTCAGTGTTAGAAGTAGAGAGAGCTGACTGCTGGTGCTCAGCCAGCTTTCTCCTCTTCCTTCCTCTGCCCATGGAACTGTGAGGTCCACAGCTAAGGTGGGGCTCCCCACCTCTATTAATTTAATCTAGTAAAAGAACCCTCAGACATGCTCAAATGTGCATTTACATCAGAACTCTAAATTCAGTCAAGTCGGTAGTAAAGATTAACCCTGAGAGCCCTAAGGTGACTGGCCAGGTAGAAACACAAGTTTGTGTTTCTTCTCAACAAACAGTCCCCCAAAATATAACAAGCTGTTTCTGACTAAACCCTGTCTCACTAAACAAACAAGAATAAATTTTTTAAAGTTCTCATTTGAATTTTTTTTTTTTTTTTTTAGTTTTGTTTTTTTAGGGTCTTACTGTGTAGCTCTGACTGGCCTGGAACTCACAGAGATCCTCCTGCCTCTGCTTCCTGAGTGTTGGGATTACAAGCATGTGCCTAGTTAAATTTGAGGTTGTTTTGAAACAGGTTTTTATTCTATAGCCCAGGCTGGCTTTGAACGTGAGATCTTCCTAGCTGGCACCTCAACCTCTGTGGCGGTTTGAATATGCTTGGACCAGGGAGTGGCACTATTAGGAGGTGTGGACTTGCTGGAGTAGGTGTGGCCTTGTTGGAGGAAGTGTGTCACTAGGAATGGGCTTTGAGACAGTCTTCTGTTTGCCTTCAGAACAAGATGTAGAACTCTCAGCTCCTCCTGAGCCATGCCTGCCTGGATGCTGCCATGCTCCCGCCTTGATGATAATGGACTGAACCTCAGAACCTGAAAGCCAGCCCCAATTAAATGTTCTGGTCATGGTATCTCTTCACAGCAATGGAAACCCTAAGACAACTTCTGAGATTATATATAGACTTGAGCCACCATGTGAGGCTCTAGTCTGAATTTTTCTCTGCAAAACTAAACTTAAATTTTGGTATAATTTTAAATTTACAGGAAAAACTGCAAAGAGACTCCAGAATCTCCTTTATATGCTCCCCTCCCTCCCTCCCCATTCCTGCACTGTCAGCATCTTTCAAGCCATGGGCAGCCAGAAATAAACACGGGTCCACTGCCGTCAGCTACACTCTAGGCTTGTGTAGACTCCCCCAGCTCCTCTAGTGTTCTTTTTCTGCTCCAGAATCCAATCCTGGATCCCATGCTGGGTTTAGTGTCATTTCACAGATTTAGCTAGGGGCTTCCTCTTGCTGAAGAAGGGAGGGGGATCCTGGGGAACTCTTGTCTCTCTCAGTTGAGGATGTTCATGCTTAGTAATCCCTTCCCCTGGATGCCGCTGCTATTCCAATCTGAGGAACTGTAAGCACAGGGTAAGAACCTAAGACCTTAAAAAACACTCACACATCCATCCTGCCCTCTTGTTGCCATAGCTTGTGTGATCCCCTAGAGAGAGAGCCTCGGCCAGCCTGCCCTTAGTAATTCTCAGCCAATCCCTTAGTAACACTCGGTCATCGATTGGGTCCCTCCTGTGTCCAATAGGCGGTCATCGATTGGGTCCCTCCTGTGTCCAATAGGCGGTCATCGATTGGGTCCCTCTGGTAGATGTGAGGGGGAAATCGTTTTTTAAAACGACCGTATCCTACTTTTTAAGAAGCCAACATGCATTCAGAGAGAGATGACTAGAGCCACGTGGGGGTGAGAGGCAGGTAGCTATGGTGTGAACAGGAGCAACGAGATGCTTCCACCTGTGAAGGCTGAGAAGGCTTCTGGGGAAGCTGACTTTTAAAACCAAGCCTTGAGAAGAGGGTAGAATTTTCAGGCTAAAAGTGGAAGGGAATGACGGAGCTCTAGATGGAAGGGAAAAGAAGTTCAGAGGTAGAGACAGCGAGAGTCAGGTGTAGAGAACGGATAGCACAGGATTCCCATGTAAAGGAGGAAATAAGGGCCCTGATAGAATGAATGGCAGGAGATCAACCCCCACCCCAGCCAGCAGTGAGAGGCACCCAGATTCTCACAAGGGTAAAGTAAGAGCTGAGGGAGGGGCTGTCATGGGAGGGGTGGCAGCTTGTGGAAGCAAGATAAGCAGGCAGAATGGAGATCATGGCAGGAAGAGATCTGTCTTATGGGGTCATAAGCACCCAAACCAAGGGGATCACAGGAATGGAAAGGGAAGAGGCAGGTGGAAGAGAGCTGGACACGGATGGATGTGAACATGATGAGGGTGGATGGATGGAGGGTGACTGCAGTCAGGGAACAGCAGGACAGACAGGAGTTGGCTGAGGCCGTGGCTGCTGAAGAGGCTGGTTGAACCAAGGGAGTTCTGAGGTCAAAGGTACTCAAGATGCCAAGTGCAAGTGTGGGCAACGATGTGTCTTGGGGGAAGAACGGGAAAGGTAGCAGCCTGCGTGGCAGGTGTCTGCGTGGCAGGTGTCTTCGTGGCAGGTGTCTGCGTGGCAGGTGTCTGGTTCCCAGTGACTGAGTATCTGTATGCCAACAGAACTCAGTCAAGATCCATAACTATGGAGAGTCAAAGCATTTCCTCAACTGATAGATACCACTGATTGTACCCAACAGAAATGTTCTCAAGGGGCTGGGGATGTAGCTCAATTGGTAGAATGTTTGCCTGGCATGCATGAATCCCCATGTTTGATCTCCAGCAGTGCATAAACCAGGCATGCAACCCCAATATTCTGGAGAGGGGGAGCGACTGATCAATTCATGGTCACCCTCAGCTACTTAGTGAGTTCAAACCCTGTCTCAAAAAAAAAAAAAACAAAGAATAGAGCAGAAAAGTGTCCCCAGCTCTTAACCTCTGAGTGATACCACTCAGAAAAGTCCTGTCACAACCTGGTGGCCCCGTTTTCCAGCCCCTTGGCCTATTTTTCAACTTCAACTTTCTCTACACAGTGGCTCTACTCAGCCCCCCTTACTACAGCCCATGGCCATCTTTCCTAAGGGTTTTCCCTGTCACCCCTTTGGGGAACTCACCAAACTGATTTCCCTCAGCGCCCAGGTCTGTGGTTCACATTAGGACAGCGAGCCCCTCAGCGATGGCCGTTGTTTCAGAGAGCCAACCTGGTAAAAGCTCAAGAGGTTCAGATTTCTGCTTTTATTTTAAAATGTAGTGCTTGCAGGTGTCCCTTATGGAAATGTTTGTATTTGGGTTCCTAGGGTCTGCTTTAGGATGGGTTCGGGGCACTGGAGAGTCTTGCAGTGTATCCCAGGCTGGCCTCCAAAACCCATCGGCCTTTCTCAGCATCCTGAGCACACCGTGCCCACAGCACGGTGATTGTGGGTTCTTGGTCTTCTCTGGACTGAAACTGTTTTGAATCCTTCCTTGCCTGGGGATGGTTTCCTCCAGAGCCCTCAATTTATATATTCATTTATTCATTCAGGACGTGCAATCAGTTATCAAAGCTGGATAGTGGCAGGCACTGCTGAGGGGCCGCGGACACCGTGGGGACACGGATGACATGAAACACTGTGAAACAGTCGTCCCCACCTCTGTGAGGATCAGAGAGAATCCTCGAGGGAGCTTTCCTCACCTTGGGGCCACCGGGGTCTTGTCTAGCTCATGGTGTCCTGCCGGCTGCCCAGGTATTGAGCCTGCCCAAGCGTGCCCTCCAGAGACTTCTCTGCTAGCTCTGACACCACCCCACTATACACCACCCCAATATAGCAGCACAGCATGAGTCAGAAGCTAGGCAGCCCTGAGATCCTCGTGAAGAGTGAGTTCCAGGACAGCCAGGGCTAGACAGAGAAACCCTGTCTCATCAAAAAACAAACAAAAAAAAAGAAAGTCGCCAGCGAGAGACCGTGGGAAGGCGGGGGTGGGGGTGGGGCTCGGTGGGCGGGGCCTGGATGTGGGCGGTGTCGCTTGTAGGGGCGGGGCTGGCTCTAGGACAAGGGCTAAGGAGAAGGAAGCCTGTAGGGATGGGGAGGGCCTAGAGGGAAAGCTGGTGAGCGGAACGCGGAGGCGGGGCGTGAGCTTTTGAGTCCTTCCTGTTCCAGTGACCTCTTCAGCGAGGAGTGACAGACAGCCTGACGGACCAGAGCAATGGGTGAAAATGTCCCTCAGGGCCCCTTAGATCGGAGCGGGAAGGGAGAGGCCCGGCGAGTGCTCCCACGTCGCCCTCTCCTCTGGGTGTCCAGGCTCAGTGGGCAGCACTGGAATCTAGCAGAGCCACTGAGTCCTGGGAGCCCTAGATTAGAGGTGTATGTGCATGGCTATTTGGGGTTGCGCTTTGGTTCCAGCAGCAGGAGAAGGTCAGCTCTGGAACACATCTGACTTGAAGAGGCCCAGCTGGAGCCCTGAGTCAAGCTGTTTCTCTGTCTCTCTCCCTCCCTCCCTCCCCTCTTCTCCACTCCCCCTCTCCCCTCCCTGTGCCTCAGTTTCGTGGTCTGTGCACTGAGAACAGCAGTGGTCTCCAACTCACAGTGTAAACAGTGTGTAAATGTCTAGCATCCGCTCTGAAGGCTTAGAAAATGCTGGCCACGGTAGTCTCCCAGTTTCTATTTCTAAGGGTTCAGTTTCCCAATGTCCAAAAATTTAGAGCATAGTCCAGTTTTGAGCTGCATGGTCCTCTGAGTAGTGTCTCAAAACCCACAGCCATCTTACTGTTTATAACTTTAGCTGGCTTGGAACTCCCTAGACCAGCCTGTCCTGAACTGGCTGAAATTCTCCTGCTACTGCCTCCTCAGGACTAGGCTAGGCTTACAGGTGTGATTAGTTCACTTGGTTCTCATAAAATATTTTAGAATCAGAGACCGCTGCACAAATTTTCATTGCATTGTATTCTGTTTTGTTGATTTGAAGTTTTATGAGGCAAGGTCTTATGTAAGCTGCTGGCCTCAAATTCCTGATCTACCCATGTCTACCTTTTGATACTGGGATGACAGCATGTATATTACAGTATATTGTTATCAGCACTGTATTTTATTAATTCCTGTTGCTTATCTCCTACTGCGCCTAATTTATAAGTTAATTATAACTTTAACTTTATCATGGAGATATATATATATATATAGCATTCATTATATGGGGTTTGTTACTATTTGAAGTTTCAGGTATTCACAGGGGCTCTTGGAATGGGCCCCCATACAGTTAAGAGACATTATACACTATTTCCTCCTGTTTAACCGAAAGGGAAACTGAGGATGGAGAGATTTTAGGCACCAACCCAAGGTCATACAGCCCACAAGTGTCAGGATTCAAGCCAGCAACCCCCAACCCACTCCTTCCAGTTTTGCCCTAAAACCAATGGTGTTACATCCTGGGGAACCTATTTAGATCTTTCTCACCCAGGGGACCCAATTGTCTTTCCCTCCTCAAGGTGTCAGGCAGTCAGTCAGTCTAAAGCTAGGACATAAGCCTGTGCATGTTGGTGCACACATAGGGGCTTAGTAAGTACTGGATTCATGATGCAGGGGAGGAATAACCAGATCTGCCTTGCAGGTTTGCTCTCAGAGTTGAGATTGGCTGTGCCCTGGGGCCACATTGCTGTCAAAGTCTGGGGCTCCCAGAAGAATCCTCCAGTTCTCTGCCTGCATGGCTGGCTGGACAATGCCAACTCCTTTGACAGGCTCATTCCTCTTCTTCCACAAGGTAGGGCCATGGGCGGAAGGGTAGAGGAGGGATGAAGGCAGCTGTGCTGAACCCCTCTCTTCCTCTTCTCTGCTGCAGACTTCTGTTACGTGGCCATGGATTTCGGAGGTCATGGGCTCTCATCCCATTACAACCCAGGTCTCCCGTACTACCACCAAAATTTTGTGAGTGAGGTCCGAAGGGTGGCAACAGGTGAGCCAGAGCCAAAGTGGGTACCATGAAGGAGTTAGTTGGGGGGTGGGGAGGTCCTCTGCGACATCTCTCATCTGAGGAGTAGGATGCAGTATCTAGGGGGCAGTACTGGGAATGGATGCCTGGGGTTCTGCTGCAGGTTTCCTGGCAACTGAAAAGAGCTTGCTTCTCCACTAGGAGCTTCCCACAGTGCCCCTTCAGCTGGTCTCCTGAGGGTGTGTGTGGGAAGGGGGGTCTGCAGGTCTTTGGAGGGAGTCCTAAGCCAGGGCGCAGGAAAAAGGACAGAGTAAGGCTGGGCCATGCAAACCTCCTTTCTGGCTTTGTGTTTTCAGCCTTTAAATGGACTCAGTTCTCCCTCCTGGGCCACAGTTTTGGTGAGTCAGCTTAAGGCGGGACCTGAGTTCTGTGGCGGGCTATAGAAAAGGGAGAAAACTTGACACTGTCGTACCCGGTACCTTTCCCTGACCCTCAGAGGAGAGAGGACGAGAATCTTCTAATGTTTACCTTAGGGACTGGGCCATCTGGCCTCAGATGAAGGTGGGGTGTATGGCCTTGTACATGCTTTCTGATGGATGAAGGGTACTTGGTGTCCCAGGGAGCAGCCAGAGTTTGAGATGCAGTCTCAACCCCATGGTGGGAAAGGAACTGGGGATGGGACACCCCCAGGAAAGAACTAGTGGGGAGGGTAATGGGAGCTGGGAAGGGGCCACACAGAATGTCACCATAGCTTTTTTGTCTGGCAGGTGGCACTGTGGGTGGCATGGTGAGTAGCTGACTGTGCTGGGGTTGCCTGGGGACCTTGGGGGACAAGCAGAAGGTAAGATAGGAAGAGCCCCGCACCTCCTTAGCCAGAGTCAATTTCCACACACACTGTGTCCTAGTGAAGGCCCCCTGTAGAGTTTCTGCTGTCCTGACTGTCGTCCCCAAGACTCCAAAGTCCAGGGTTACTGGGGTCTACAGCTAGGTCTGGGAGAAGCACCCTGGAGGGACAGAAGACTCCTGTTCCAGTGAAGCCTGTGCCTTCCCCACCCACTCACTTGTCCCTCTGTCTGTTGTCACTCTCTAGTTTGCCTGCATGTTTCCTGAGATGGTGGACAAACTGATCTTGCTGGACTCGGCTCCATTTCTCCTGGACTCTAATGTAAGAGAGGCTTCTGGGAGGCTGTTGTAGGGACAGACCCCAGACTTTAGGGGTGTCTTCAGCTCTGTCTCCTGTGGTGAACATTAAGGAGGCATTAAGGGGAATGTGACAGAGGGTGAACAAGTTAGCCAGGGATCTCCCCCAGAGAGGGCAGCATCCTGAAGCCTGCGACCCTAAGAATGTAAGGGACCAAGAGTATGGGAGCTGGTGGGAAGCTCAGCGCGTGGCCTGGCTTCTATAGAAAGCTGGTGGATCCCAGTGTAGACTGTGAAACAGCAGAAGGTGGATGAGGGAGCAGCCGTGGCTGGAGGGAGATCTGGGCCACAGGGAGATCCCCGCACCAACACTTAACCATCACTTTGTGCTGAGCACTTGGAACATCAACCCTGAGCATGGCTGATAGAAAAACACCAAGACTTCTAACCACCACCATCACTCACAACAGCCAGTGCTATCCCTGAATCTGACACGTTGCTCTGTCCTTTTCCTACTGTGTGACCCCAAGGAAGTTAGTTTGTTCCAGAGGACTCTGCAGTGTCAGTTTACAGCCTTCCATTTATAAAATGGCCACACCCATCCTGAGGACAAGAGCTTCCTTCCTTCATTCCTCTTTCTTTTTTCTTTTTTTTTGTTCTCTTTCTTTTCTTTTCTGTTTCTTCTTTCTCCTCCCCCTCCTCTTCCTTCTCCTCCTCCCCCTCCTTTCCCCCTCATCTTCCTCTTCCTCTTCTTCCTCTGCTTCTTCTTCCTCCTCTTTACTCCTCTTCCCTCCTCCTCCTCCTCTTCCTCCTCCTCCTCCTCCTCCTCCTCTTCTTCTTCTTTTTCTTCTTCTTCTTCTTCAGACAGAAACTCATTCTGTAATCAAAGCTGGCCATGAACTCATGGCAGTCCTCCTGCCTCAGCCTCCTCCTAAGGGTAGGAATTACAGGCATAAGCCGTCATATCTGGCTCTTGTGCATTTGCTTTTCTATCCCCATGTCTCCCATCCCTGCACGTTGTAAGTTAGCACTCAGTAATTTTCCACTGCATGAACCAGTAACTCATGGGTTAATGTGGAATCTGATGCACAGACTATGGCAAACTTCAACCTTTGGTCTTTGTAATGTCCCACTGATGACCCAAGTATAGAGTTTTGGAGCTTCCTCCTGGGTGGGGCTGGGTGGCAGTGGGCCCTAAAAGCCTGAACCTGCTGGTCTTCTTCCATTGGGGACACGGGATGTGGCAGATGGAATCTCAAATCTACCTCCTTGTCTACCTGGTTCCACTCCCTGCCATTAACGGTGACATCATTGATTGATTTCGGTGAAGTTACCCACCCTCAATGGAATCCTAGAGTCTCATCTCTTGGCAGTTAACAGAGATGCCCCCACCCCCAAAAAAATCATCTAGTCCCTCTAGCTGTCCCAGGCAAGCCTGTGCTGAATGAGGAAGGGCTGACTGGCAGGGCTGATCCCTAGGGCATCGGGCAGGACCGGGGGTGTGGGGGGGGACTGGGACCCCTCATCTGGGGCTTCACTACTCACTAGCTGTGGCTGCATCCTTAGGAAAAGGAGAACATACTGACCTACAAGCGGAGAAACATAGAGCACATGCTGCAGGTGGAGACCTCCCAGAAGTCTCCGAGAGTCTTCAGCCCAGATGAAATGTTGCAGGGGTGCGTGCTGGGAGCAAGGGAAAGGGGCAGGACTGGGACTGCTGTACCCTCCAAGTCGGGGAGAAGATGCCTCCTCTTTGTCCTCCTGCTGTTCTTCCCCTCCCCCTCCTCCTCACAAGGTCATCCCCCCCTCATGACTGGCGTTGAATTCAAGGTCCTCCTCCCTCCCACCTCTCTCAGTGCTAGAATTAAAGCACACCATCTCTAGCTGCCAGTCTCCCTTTCTGTCTGACTCTCGGGCTTGATCAAGGTCCAGCTCCTTTAGTGTATTTCTGTCTCTCCCAGGCTCCTGAATAACAACAGCCACTTGAATAAAGATTGTGCGGAACTCTTCCTGCAGAGAGGAGCCACAAAGGTGGCAGCAGGTAAGGACTCACCATCTGTTATTACTAAGGGATGGCATGGGGCCTTGACTGTGCCAGGCTGATGCTTGGCATGTACAGTGTTTCATACAAGGCCCCGTGAGAGCAGGGGAAACTGAATCTGCAAATAGCCAAGTACCTGATGCAAGGTCACACAAGCAATGAAGACGTTCTATGGGAAGGTATTCGGACTAAAAGGGTTTTTTTTTGTTTGCCCCCCCCCCCCCGACTAAAAGTTGATGACTGTCATGGCCATGCCTGCCAGGCCTATGGGGAGGAGGTTTTCAGAACATGTGGCAATGATGTAGCTCTGGGAGCCCCTGGCATAAGCATCTTCTGGATTATCTATCCCATCCTGTGTATTTGTCAAAAAACCTTGACTTAGGGTCAGAGAGGTGCAGTTTCCCATCAAGATGGTGAGTGTGCTGGTGAGCCACACTAGCTCAGGCAATGGGCCAGAATCTATAGGTGGTACAACTCCAAGGGGTACCTTGGTTGAAATGACATTCCCTAGGCTTGAACAAGGAAGAAGCCTAGCAGGGAAAAGTAAATTTTTGACAGGAGAAAGATGGTAAACAATTGGACATTCATCTGTTGCTGCAGCAGAGGATATGACAGCTTCATGGAGGAAGGGTTTTTAGCTCACAGTCAAAGGAGACTGTCCATCATGATGGGGGGGGGGTATGACGGCAGGAGCAGGAAGCGGGGAGAGATGGATGGCTCACTGTCTTCAGTCCTGGACTTCGGTGCATGGGTCGGTGCTGCCCAGAGTCATGGCAGGCCTCCCCACCTCAATCTAATCTATAAACTCCCTCAGAGACATGTGCAGAGGTTTGTTTCCGGGGTGATTCTAAATCCTGTGAAGCTGACATTCTAGATTAACCATAGGAACAATGTTGCAGATAAGCCATGAGTAAATAGGAGAGCCCTGGGGAGAACCTGGACCCTGCTCTAGAGGGTGCTTATGAGAGCCACTTTTAGGTGAGGTAAAAGTTTTTGAGAGATGATGTCATGAGAGAGGAAGTGCCCCAAACGGGGCATAAAATCCAGGGTTCGGTGCGAGCTAGCTGATCATGGGACTTACCTGTATTGTGAGGAGACAGAGAAGGTCATTAGTGGTAATTGCCATAGACTGATAGGGCTCAGCTGAAGTTGTAAATGTGACTTAATTTCTGAAGAACCAAAAGCTACCCCTCCCAGTGCCTGTGGAAGTAGG
Source organism: Rhynchomys soricoides (assembly GCA_019843965.1). Taxonomy (NCBI): domain Eukaryota; kingdom Metazoa; phylum Chordata; class Mammalia; order Rodentia; family Muridae; genus Rhynchomys; species Rhynchomys soricoides. The sequence continues at coordinate 61,496 of JADRCH010013346.1, forward strand.
GGCAAGTTGTGAAGCCATGCGGGCCAGAGAGGGGACACTAGGGAGTGCTGGGGACTGGAACCAACAGGCTCTGGCAGAGGAGACAAGTTGTCACATCCTGTCTGACTAGAATTCCAACTGCTGAAGAGGAATAACCAATAACACAGTGAAGGTCACAGGGAGCTGGCCCAGAGTGTTTGGGTGCAGGCCGCCATTCTGATCTGTTGGGTTTCTTTTGTTACTTTTGAGCCTCTGTCTCCCCTCCCTAAAAACTCAGGAAAGTTGAGGGCCCAGACTTCTGTGCCTGACAAAGATGACCAAACCAGGCGGTCCCTGTACAGAAGTGGGCTAATCCAGAAGAGGCATGCTTCTGGACAGCCCAGGGAACCCAGCTGGGCCCAGAGTTACCTGGAATGTGGGCACAAATGCTGAATAGTCACTAAGGAGAGTTCAGCATTGGTGTGCTGGGGAGCACTGTGACAGGAACCCTCCTCTATGGCAGAATTAGCTTAGGAGAAGATAGATCCAGATCTTGCTGGCTCTCTGGATATGGACATTGTTAGGAAGCTGTTGCTCTGCCCCCCCAGCCCCCTACAGGCATGATTTCTGAGTAATTCAGGTGAAGCAGTCACAGGTTGCCAGACTCCCACTTTCAGCAAAAGGGAGTCCCCAACTAAGCCAGGATATGAGGTGTTAAAGCTGATTTAATCAGGCAGATGTACCAAGATAGGGAGAGAGCCAAGAGACACAGACTTAGGCACATTCTTCTAGCCCAGAGCCCAGAGCTTGCTTCTAGCCAAGTGTGGCATGTGGGCCTGAATCCCTAGCATTTGGGAAGTTGAGGCAGGAAGATAATGCTCAAGGTCAACATGGATTACATAACAAGACTCTGACTCAAGCAAACAACAAAAGCAACACCTTCTGCCACACATACTCCTGGTGGAGATGTTCTTCAAAGAGGGAGAAGCTTGCTCTGTTCAGGCCCCCTAAGGACAAAGGGAAAATCCCCATCAGTCTCTGGCCAGGGAAAGCCTACCTTTCCATCCAGGATGCTGAAATCCCTACCATAAACCCAGCTGCATTCCATCAAAAACATCAGTCTGGCTTGAGCAGATTGACAGAAACACTTGGTACAGGGGACCTGGGACAGCTGCCCATATTTGAAAGGGAAAGGATTTGTAGAAGAGCCGAGCTTTCTAGCCCCCGTGAGTGAGAAAAGGAGAGGTCTAACACAGTCATCCCCAACAGAGCAACAGCCAGAGGCTCTGAGGGTCATGTCTATAGGCACAATCCCTCTCTGCCAGCCTCTGATAGATCTGTCTGTGACCTTGGCAAGTCCCAGTGGAGACAGGGAGCAGGAAGATCGCTAAGTTTTCTGCTGCTCCTCAGAGGGTCAGGCCTCCTAGGTGCGAAGGAGACACCCATACTTAGGCAGAGCAGCTGCTGGGGTTGCCTATGAACGCTCAAGGATCAGGATCTGTTTGATTTTTGTTCTCAATTACAGTTATGGGTTTATGTTCCTATAGAGGTCAGAGGACAACTCCTGAGAGTAAGTTCTCTCCATTTGCTTTGTGGGTGCCGGATTGAACCCAGGTCTTCAGGCCTGGTAACAAGTCCCTTTGCTGACTGAGCAAATGGCCCCAGGGGACTCTTAATTGTTTTTCTTTCTTTCTCTCCTTTTTTTTTTTTTAAAAAAAAACAAAACAAAACAAAAAAACAACAAACTAAGCCCAGAGAGAATGGACCTATGACCTAGATTCTGTCCCAGGCGGATGTTACTTATCCCCCACACAGTTGGCTCATCTGTCAGACCTGAGGCCAGCCTCTTCCCTTCCAGCCTTCCCTACATGTGGAGCTATGCAGCCTTGCTCTGGGACAGAGGGATGGCTAAGGGAATAGCCCTGGTACTCCAGTTGAATAACCTGGGCATTGGGAAGCAATCAGCAGAGACTATTCCTAAAGCAGAGACAGACCAGCAGATACAGAGGCCACACTGTGGCAAGGACCTGCCAGGGAGCGGAGGAGAGAGGACAATGAGATGCTTCCGAGCACAGGGCTGGAGGCTAGACCAAGCAGGGCCAAGTAAGTCTGCACTGTAGAGTCCATGGCTTCATAAGGATTCAACTCAGCCCAGGCTGTTTTCCTGTCTAGGATACAGGCAAAATAACAGGGACCCAGCCTTACAGGCTGAAGATGTTTTAGGGGTCTGTAGAACTTAAGGCACACAGCTTCCTGCTGGGGATCCCTGGAAGCCACTTATACTAGTAACTTTTATTTACCTGATGTAATTGTCATCTTGGAGGCTTACTACCTCTGCCTGCTAGCCTAGGCCTGGTCCTGGAAGCTTCTAGCTTCTGTACAATCTTATTTAGGCCTAGAATGTTTTCAGCCTCTGAGACTTATTGCTGAATAAGCATACTCCTTCTAGCCTTTTCTGAACTCTGGCTACCTGACCAACTCAGCTGTTCTGGCTCAAAAATCCTCCCCAAGCTGACTGATTCAATTTGGCTTCTCTTTCAGCCTTTCCTGAGTTGCTCTGCTTGGTCTCAAACTAACTATGGTGATCTGTTCTAACCTTCTGGCTCCTTCTCATTCTCAGACTCCTTCTGTCTTCAACTGTATGTAGCTTGTTCTCTCTCTGCAACCTGTCTCTCTCTAACTGTCCCAGTAAAGCTGCTCCCTTCCTCTCTTCCTCTGTGCAGCTCCCTCTTATGTTGGCTCTCTTTCCTGTCTCTTCTTGTGAGAGTTGGCATATCCTATTCTGTCAAATCTTTCTCTGATTTGTCACTTTTTCTGCCAGTCAAGTAGACATTACTTTCAAACATGGGGGCTTCCTCCTACAAACTAACTTTATCTTCATTGTTTGGATTGTTTGTATTAAAGGTGTATACTAAGGGCATGTCTGGATTCCAGCCAGAGGGATTAAATGTGTGTGCTAAGGACTGAGCCACACCACAACTAGAAACTTTGTTGTTGTTGGTTTTTTTTTTTTTTTCAGTAAACAACATAATCTGGAAGTTCACAGTGTGATCAAATATTCTGCCACAGCCACTGACCTCAGGGAACTTCCCAAGCCTATCTTAAGAAGGAATTCCCCCACTAATAGAGGAGACCGTCTGGCCATGGCTTGCTATGTCCTTGAGGGGCATCTTCATCTCATGCCCAGGTTCTCCAGTTTCAAAAAGGGAGGAGTGTCCAGCTCCTGGACAGAGAGAGGTCAAAAGTAATGTCCACTTGCAGCCACTTGTCTGTCCCCAGAGCACAGGTGTCCTTGCCTAGGGAGGTACACAGGGATGTGGGGTTCACAGGACAGGAGGGGGAGGGGTGACAGCAAGGGGGCAGTGGGCAGAGCTCTGGCACTGAGGTATCAGAGGGAAGAGTGAAGCATGGCAGCTTAAGTTCTAGAATAGTCTGTGACTTAGTCAGGGTTTCTATTCCTGCACAAACATTATGACCAAGAAGCAAGTTGGGGAGGAAAGGGTTTATTCAGTTTACACTTCCACATTGCTGTTCATCACCAAAGGAAGTCAGGACTGGAACTCAAGCAGGGCAGGAACTTGGAGGCAGGAGCTGATGCAGAGGCCATGGAGGGATGTTCCTTACTGGCTTGCTTCTCCTGGCTTGCTCAGCTTACTTTCTTATAGAACCCAAGACTACCAGCCTAGGGATGGCATCACCCACAATGGGCCTTCCCCCCTTGATCACTAACTGAAAAAATGCCTTACAGCTGGATCTCATGGCACCTTTTCCTCAAGGGAGGCTCCTTTCTCTGTGATAACTCCAGCTTGTGTCAAGTTGACACACAACACCAGCCAGTCTGTCATCTGGAAGCTGTGAGGAAAGGTTTCAGGAGGCAAGGTGGGGTTGGACTCAGGAACTGGATTAGGGGCTGAAATAACTTGTACTGTTTTCTGGCTGTGACCAGCAGGTGGACATCTGAAACTCCCTTGAGATCTTCACCAAAAGTGATTTGCTGCTTGTATCTCCTCAGAGATCCCACCTGGCTGGTGAAGTATTTTCACATTCTCTGAGCAGAGGCCCCAGACCTGGAGGAAGCTACAAGCCTGGACAGGCCCCACCCTGCAAAAGCAGAGATGACCCTTCATCTAGCAGAGAGATTGGGTGACAGCGCAGGGTGGCACAGAGGCTTTAGCCTCAGATCATTAGGCTGAGGTGATCTGAGAGGGCTGCAACCAATCTTTCCTCCACGTGGTCCTCTGGGCATCCAGAGCCACAAGTCCTTGGCTAGAACTCTGTCAACAATCAGATGTGGCATTTGTCATCTGTGAGTTCCATAATCTCTAATTAGACGCAAAAACCTAATAATTACAGAAAATAGGATTTCTTAACATTTCCATAATTGCTTTTTCTCTCAGAGTGTAGCATCTAGGTTCATACATTGCTTCTCCCATGGGGAGGCCAACTCCTCTCAACCCTTCCCAGACATACAAGAAGCCCAGTCGTCATTTTGGTTTCTTTTCTTTTTTTCTTTAACATGATTTATTTGTGTGTGTTGGTGTTTTGCCTGCATGTATGTCTGCCTGTGTGAGGATGTCTGATCCCCTGTACGTAGAGTTACAGTTATTAGCCAGCATGTGGGTGCTGAGAATTGAACCTGGGTCCTCTGGAAGAGCAGTCGGTGCTCTTAACTACCACAGAGCCATCTCTCCAGGCCTTTCCACCTCCCCGTTAGTTTAATGTTTATTTTTTGGTAACAAGGGGTTCTTTTTTTTTTTGTTCTTGTATGTTTGGTAGACGAGGCTGGCTTCAAACTCACAAAGATCCTTCTGCCTTCTGAGTGCTGGACTTAAATGTGTGCGTCACCATTGCCCAGCTTAGTTACATGGTTTTTTTGTTGTGGTGGTTTTTTAGTTTTTTTGTTTTTGTTGTTGTTTGGTTGGTTGGTTTTGGTTTAGTTTGGTTTTTGTTTTTTTTGAGACAGGCTTTCTCTGTGTAGTTCTGAAACTCTGTAGACCAGGCTGGCCTCAAACTCAAAGATCTGCCTGCCTCTGCCTCCTGCGTGCTGGGATTAAAAGGTGTGCACCACCATGCCTGCCTGCCTTTCTTTCTTTCTTTCTTTCTTTCAAGTACTTAAATTCACTTTGTTTTCTATGTATGGTATTTTTCTTGCTTGTGTGCCTGTGCATCAGACATCAACAATTTGAGGAGTGCATCTGAGCCTTCGGAACTGGAGTTACAGATGGCCGTGAACTGCCATGTGGATGCTGGGAATTGAACCTGGCTCCTTTAAAACAACCAGTGCTCTTAACCACTGCCCCATCTCTCCTACCCGTCTTAGTCTTCTCACCGTCACTATTTAAAACCCCTGAGTCCAGGCATGGTGGTTCATACCTTTAGTCCTCCATGAGGTAGAAGCAGGTGGATCTCTGTGAGGTTGAGGCCTCATCTACACAACAAATTCAGGCCAGCAAAGGCTACATAGTGAAACCTGTCTCAAAAATAAACACACAAATCTTTAAAACATAAAAACGTACTGGGTGGTGCATGCCTTTAGTCTCAGCACTCAGGAGGCAGAGGCAGATGGACAGGTCTTTGTGAGTTTGAAGCCAGCCTTGCCTACCAAACAAACAAGGACAAAACCCAAAGATCCTCCTTGTGATTTAGCACCAGAACCAGAAAAGGAACATGAAATGTAAGGGGGTGGGGGGCTGGAGAGAAGGCTCAGTGGTTATGAGCACTGACTGCCATGCCTCTACCCAGTCCTTGGCTGTATCTCGATTTTAACAACTTTCCCTTGTTGGGGACTTAGAATTGTAAACGCCTGTCCTACAGTTGTCACTTCTGTTTGACTTCTCTTGGACTGGTTTCTTCTTAAGTTCAGAATTGTGGTATTGCAACTGGACTGTGTGTCCCTTTGATGGATTTTGGAATTTGAATCATTTGCTGCTTTGATTCTAATACCAGCGAAGGTTGTTGATATTTGCATTTGACTGTTTATCACGTTGGGCACTCAGCCCACTTGCAAAAGGTGCTCAGACTGACTTTCCCTTTTCTTTGGTGGCTGTGCACATGGCAGCTGACAGGCTTTTGGAAGGCTTCTTTCTTTGGAGGCTGACACCTGCAGCCCTCCCTGTTTCCCTTGAGGAGCAGGTCCCAGAGTTGACTTTCCCATCCCCTGCCAGCGCTTGTGTGTTCCTGCAGGGCAGCGAGGCTGCTCACCTCCTCCCCCCCCCCACACACACCCTGTACACAGTTCTCCAGGAATCACAGCTGTGACCCAGGAGGGCGTGGCTAAGCCTTCCTAGATGAGAGGAGCTGTTCATCATCCATGGCAGGGACCATGACAGACGTTAAAAGGATGACACTCAGGCCTTTCTACTCCTCTGACAAGGAACGCCATGGTACTCAATGACTTGCTATTTCTTGGTGTTAAAGATGCAGTTTCTTTCCCTGAGAGGAGGTGGAGCTCAGAGTGGTGGCATGTGTCTTTGATCCCAGCACTTGGAGGCAGCAAATCTCTGCCTGGTTTACATAGTTCCAGGCCAGCACATAGTGAGATCCTATCTAAAAAAGCAAAAAGGAAGGAAGGAAGGAAAGAAGGAAGGAAGGAAGGAGAGAAAGAGAGAGAGAGAGAGCTTTATTGTCTCTATCATCATCCTGTGCTGTCCCTCAGGGTCTGGGGAGATGTGAACAGACAGCCTAGGTCAAACTCTGCTCCAGAAGAATCCCAGGATGGGGGAGTCCAGGGCTGGCTGACATCAGGTGGCTCTCATGTGCTCAGATGAGCCCTCTGTGAAGATTGGACTTTTCTGAGCAGCCAGATGAGTCCTTCTTGTGACACCGAGCCCACAGTGCTTTGTGCTTTTCTCCAGGTCTGGTGCTGAACAGGGACCGGAGGATCTCTGTGGTAAGTATCACTGTCTTTCAGCTTCCCATCTGTGGTCTCTTTTAAAAAGTAGTTTTAAAATTATATGCATAACATACGATAGACAGAAGATACAATCCCCGGGGCTGGAGAGATGGCTCTGTGGTTAAGAGCACTGACTGCCTTTCTTGAGGTCCTGAGTTCAATTCCCAGCAACTACTTGGTGGCTCACAACCATCTGTAATGGGATCCAATGCCTTCTTCTAGTGTGTCTGAAGACAGACATATTTTACTCCTATATATAAGCAAACAAACAAACAAACAAACATTCCTCATCTAAGCTGCCTGATAGGCTCCAGTGTTTCATGTTTTGGCAATTGAGAACAACGCTGCTATAATATGAAGTGCAAGTGTCTGAGTCCTTGCTTCCGGTTCTTGGCTATGCAGAAGAGGATTGCTGCAGCCTGTGGTAACATGTGACTGATCCTTTGAGAAATTGCTGAACTGTTGTTCACAGAGGCTGAACTATTTCATGTTCCTGCCAATGATGCACAAGGTGCTGATTTCACCCCAGTCTGTCTCCCTGTCTGCCTGCCTCCCCTACCCCCACGGAGGTGCTGGGAATTGAACCCAAGGCCTTATGCATGCTAGGCAAGTTTTATACCACTGAGCTACATCTCCAGATTCATTTCCCCCAAATGTCTTTTCATACATGTGTGTGAACATGGACACAGACCCTTGTCTCAGGACTTCATGTTGTGGCCACGAACCCTTGCTAAAGGGAGTCTCTCACAGACATGAAGTGAAGGAAGGCAGGCAGGGGCAAAGCATAGCTGTGGAGCTAGAGAACATAGAAGTTCTCTCCCCGAGGAGGACCCCATGAATCTGGGGCAATAGCAGGGCACAGTGACCTGGGTTCAGGTCCTACACCTGTTTCCTATGCAAAAGGCCTCAGAGCTGGCAGTTCAGTTTGACCTTGCAGTCTGTTTTATCTTATTACTTTAAAAAAAAAAAAAAAAAAAAGTGGGCCAGGAAATGAAGCTGGAAGAAGCTAAGAGATGTTGATGGAGAGAGGCAGCTGACAAAAGGGGACAGGCAAGGTTCCTGGTATGGCCAGCCCACAAAGGCCTTCATGGAGGAATAAGCTGCCACAGAAACAGAGCTTCACATCTGCAGGCATTGGTGGAGGTAATGGCCCTTAATCCTTGCCTTGGGACCAACTTAAAATGAAGTTTGAGGCCTGATTGCACCCTTGAGCCAGATAACCCCAGTTCCTGAGGGAAAGTAGAGAGGCTGGAGGACAAGGCCCAAGCACCAACCTGCTCGATGCTGCCACCTCCTGTTCGCAGTTGGCTGTGCCCGGGGTTCAGAGCCTCCCGGCCTCTGCCGCATCCCCACTCCAGCCCCCACACCAGTGAAGCCACTGGGCTCTCTGGGAGGCAGCCCCCAGGGCCTTGTCACAACTGAGATGTGGGGCCTTGTTAGTGATGTGGGACACTCTGCTTTCGAGAACATACCCATGGTGATTTCAGTCTGAGAAGTATGACAAGGAGTGGCTTTGTGTGTCTGTGTGATTGCACATTTATGATGCACTTGTGCATGTGTAGGTCAGAGGACGACCTTCGGCAGGTTTTCTCAGCTACAATATGGTTATTCATTCATTATCTTTTTTTTTTTTTTTTTGAGATGGTTTTTTTTGGCCCGGCTGTTGTGTTTTACTTCTGTTTTTTAAACGTGAAGTCTGAGGACCAGACTCAGGTTTTTTCACAATTACTCTCTACTGACTGAGCCATCTCTCCAGCCCAGGAGTGAATTTTTTATGGCATATATGAGACTGGGTATCAGATACTCACTAGGACCCAGTGCTGTCTACCACTGACCTACATGCTCAGTCCACATTTTATACTTTATTAACTATATCATTTCTCTGACGATCCTGATTCTAGCATGCATATCACACCTGCATTGCATGTGACCTACAGTACCCATCAGTAGCTGCATGTTGGGCACTACAGCATACATAGTAAACAGCAAGGACAGAGCAGGCGGGGCTAGGTAGAGACACAGTTCTGGTGGTCCAAAAACATAATTTTCATGTGGAAGCAGTCTCAAAAAAGAAATGAGCTCTGGCCGGGCAGTGGTGGCGCACGCCTTTAATCCCAGCACTTGGGAGGCAGAGACAGGCGGATTTCTGAGTTCGAAGCCAGCCTGGTCTACAGAGTGAGTTCCAGGACAGCCAGGGCTACACAGAGAAACCCTGTCTTGAAAAATCAAAAAACAAAAAACAAAAAAAACTCTGCTTAGCAGTCCAGAGATCACAGCTAGACTGTGCTCTGGGAAGGGTCTGCAGGGGGCTCCTCAGCCCTGAGAGTCCCAGAGTAACCACTATTGCTTCTCTGCCCCCACCACACCCAGCTGTAAAGGGTTCTGTGAGTAGATTCTGGCTGGGCGGCTGATCTCAACAAGAATGAAGAATGGCTGGGGGTGGGGATGGGGGAGGGAGCTGGGGGTGAGCCGGGCAGGACTTTGGTGGATGGAAGCAAAGAAGCTTTGATGAGTAATGACTTGGTGGACATTGGCCTCCGGGGATGGGGCTTCGTGGCAAGGGTTCACCCTGGTTTTGTCTCTGCAGCCAGAGAACAGCTTTGACTTCATGAGCAAGGAGTTGTTTGTGCACTCTACGAAGAGCCTGCAGGCCAACATATTGCTGATCAAGTGAGTCTAGACCCAGTGCCCCTGACAGACCCAGAGACCAGGAACCTCTAGGAAGGAGCCTGGCACAAGGTGTTCAGTTCTTCCAGTGTGACAACATACAGATGCCCAATCAGCCTTTCTCAGGAAACACATTTGTCAGCAAGTGCTGGGAGGGATAAGACAAGAAGTGACCTGGGAGCCTGGGAGCAGGGGACAGAGTAAGGATGGCACCATGGCTCAGCTGGTCTCTAGGGGAGCCTGTCTTGTGATGGATTCCATGTCCTCATGCTGAGAAAGCAGAGTGTACTTTGGAGGAACTGCACAGGCAATCTCGGGAGCTCGTTAATAAGGCCTTCTCTGTTAGGAAAGAGTGCCCTCTTTGTACATAGCTTCAGGAGGGACGCCCTTGGAACGATGAGGAAGGGGACACACTCCTAGTCAGATTGGTCAAATGAATCCCGATATCAGTGGGGTCACAGCAGGATTGTCTACACATCCAGGAATTTTGAATTAGGAACTTTTCCTAGGCTAGCAATACAGTTGGTCTAACTAGTCCTTTCCAGGATGCTTAGCAGCAGCAGCTGCTGCCACTGAGAAATCTGAGCAAAGTCTGATGCTCTGCAGCAGCTGTGGTAGGATCCTTAATTGATGCTTTTTATAACTTAAATTTTCAACTCATTAAGGAGTGGGGGGGGGAGTGATGTTAACACCTTCATACATCAAGGTATGAACTTAAAACTATGGAACTGGCTGGGCACGGTGGCTCTCACACCTGCAACTCTAGACTAAGGGAGACTATGGCAAGGGGGGGGGGGAGGCAAATCTGAGCCTAGGCTATAAGCGGGCCTCAAACAGGGAAGGGGGATGATTGTATGTATCCGTTTCACCTCCATGTTTTAAAGAAAAGCCTGGCCTTGAGACCTGGGTCAGATCCCAGTCCAGCAGACAATGGCCCTTCCTCTCCACAGTACTGTGAGCTGCTCCCACCAGCCATTCAGCTTGTGCTAGCCTGCTACCAGCTCTAAGAGAAAGCTGGTACCAGATGACTGAACGCCAGGGCAAACCTAGGCTCAAAAGGATACAGCTGAAGGAAAACTGGGGGGCAGCCTAGGCTTGGTCCCTTCAGGGCCTGAAACCAAGGCAGGATAGAGGG
>JADRCH010013347.1:0-72195 GCA_019843965.1 Rhynchomys soricoides
ATGAAAACTGCCTTCTTTCTAGTATCTAAGAGTGAGTGGAGGCAGTTAATGTTTCTGTCTGAAACCGGTACCTGTTTCTTTTTTCTTCTTTAAATTTATTTACTTATATCCATTTGTGTGTGTGTGTGTGTGTGTGTGTGTGTGTGTGTACACATGTGCACCTCAGAAAAATATAAGACCCTGCTCCTGATTCTTCCCTCATCCCCTCTTAGATGTTCCGGCCTCTGGTAGCAGGCCTATCCATCATATACTGGGTCACAGGCAGAGGGCAGGGTCAGTGGGAGGAGGAGCTGCCTGTGGCCTGCCCTCCAGTCAGCTTTCCCATAGTAGTGAGAGGAGGCCTCTGTGCCCCTTGGAGACCTTGTCCTGGATGGGTAGGACTTTTCCTTGGATCTTTAAGCTCTGGCCCTTCTCCCCCTTGCACCAAGCAAGGTCCCTACTCTTGCCACAGATAGGATAAGGGGTCCTGCCCTTTAGGGTTAGGGTGACCCTGGGGAGAGGGGTGGTGTTAGAAGACCCTCCCCTTCCCTTCCTCCCAACCTTTAAACAACCCCCTCCCCCCCCATACTGAGATTGACCGTTGTTATTTTGATTCAGAAACACGAACAAACAAATAAGCCATTGTCCAGCTGGGGAGACGGCCAGAGAACTAAAACCTTACAACCTGACTTCAGTCCCAGAAAAGCCTGTGTGAAAAGCCTGGTGCTGTGGTGTTCATTGGTAATCCCAGCGCTCCACAGGGAGACAGAGACAGGAGAGCCTCCCAGAAGCCCACCGGCCAGGCAGCCTGAGCAGGCAGCTCAGCAGGAGAAATAAGGAAGACTGCCAGGTGCAGTGCACATCCCTGTCATCCCAGAATTCCAGAGGCAGGCGGATCTCTGTGAATTTGAGGCCAGCCTGGTCTACAGAGCAAGTTCCAGGACAGCCAGGGCTAGGCAGAGAAACCCTATCTTGAAAAAGAAAGAAAAGAGACACAAAATATGACTCTAGGCCCTTACAATAAATATTGTCTTTTTTAACTTTTAGGCCCAGCACACATTCTGGCTCTGTAGCATGGCAGGTTTTCTGAATGAGTGCTAATCTCGAAACTCCTCTGATGGGTCCTGCTCACACCCAGTGTTGCTTTGAAACCTCCCTGCAGAAGCTTGTTCTCTTAGCTTTGTTGGTGTCAGCATTTCATGCCAAACCAGCAAGAAATTTAAATCCTTTCCATCCTGTCCACTGATTCATTTTTCTTCCCTTCATGCCTCAGTGGGAATGTTCTGGAAGCCATGTGTACCCTTAGACAACGGAACAACTGAACTAGCTGTGTGGAATACTCCAAATGCCAAGTTAAATGCATTCCCAAATCAGTTTTCCCAAAATATGCCCTAGCTGGTCAAAACCATTCGTCTGGGAGGAGAGAAGTGAGACCTGAGGCTAAAAGGAATCCCATTTGCAAGCTTTGAGAAGCATCTGGCCCTGTGAACATGTTGGAAAGAATATGTTTTTACTGCATGTAGCAGCATAAAGAAGGGGGCAGAGCCGAGCAACCACCTCTTGGCAGTTCCAGAGAAAGTACCTCCACACACACAAAAAAATTTTGTGCCAAAACTTTAGTTCTGCTTTGAGGCAGAGTCTCACTATGTGGTCCAGATTGGCCTTGACTTCATTATGTAGCCCAGGCTGGCCTCAAACTCAAAATCTGCCTGCCTCAACCTCTGGAGTGCTGGGATTACAAACCATGCCCCCACTCTTGGCCTACCTCCAGATCCTCCTCTCTCTCAGGAAGCCCAGCCCCCAGTCAACCTTTCCATGTGATAACGGTTGGTTCTACCTCAAGCAGGAGGTTTGTGTTCGAGGCCCTATCCCTGCCACTGGGCAAACTGTCCAAGAGGCCTGACTACTTCCTTCATTGGTAAGCTGAGGATGGTTCCTGTTCCCTGCTGCAGTTGTGTCTGTGAACTGTGAGTGGCCACAGGTTGTATGGGGTATCTCATACCACACAGAAAGGTGGCCTAGTTCTGTCAGAGCAGAACTGCCAGTTCTCTACTGGGGTGGCCTGGAGCTCACGTGTCTCAGGGTGGTATTTCTGAATCGGGACTCTGAACTCACCTCTAAATCAGGCAGGAGGCCATGCCTCCAGAATCCGGTGTCACGCTGGCTTAGCCTAGGCCCTCTGCCATGCTAGCCCCAGCTGCCTCAGCAGATAGACCCCAGAAGTGCAATCTGAAAGGCCTCCTGCAGTTCCTAGCTCAGGCCTGATGATGCCAGGCCCCTCCTCCTGCTGTGGAGAGCTCCAGCCCGCACTTTCCCTCCAACTCAATCCACCTCCTGGCATCAAAAGCCTGTTTGATCAGCTTTTCATCCATTTTCTGAAAATTGTGGTGACTGAGGGATTTTCTGAATCTCTCAGAATTATACATACTGCACCCTGCCCTGCGTCAGGACAGCCACGAGCCTGACATTGGGTGGCTGCTGGGTTCTCTGACAGTCCTTTATCTCTTGTGCCTCTGAGGTCCTCCTGGCCCCTGGTCCTCCCTGCTCTGCCAGAGTCACCCTGAGGACAGGGTCAACACAAGATCTGCAGAGTGTCAGGAGCCCTGGGCAGAGATCAGATGCTCCTGTACCCTGAGGTGGGCCAGGAAGAGGAGTTGAGCCAGATTTGTGGGGAGGTCGTGCCTGTGCATTATCTGTCCCCCTCCCCCCCTTTGCTGACAGGAAGAAAGACTGAGAGAGTCCTGCCTGAGTGTCTGTGTGGAGTCTTTAGTCATAAGCCTTCTCATTTGCTAGTAAATCCCAGGTTTACTGAGCAGTTTTTCAACCATTTTCTCCCTTGAGCTTCCCAGGAAACCCTTGGGGGAAAGGGGAGCTGAGTTAGAAGATCCAGGACACACTGGAACCTGTGAGGGTCAGGAGAGAGGCCAACAGGGCGAGGCACAAGTCAGGGTGCAGGGGAGTCAGAGTCCAAAAAGCACAATGTGAAAAGACTTTAAAGGAAAAGTGGGGCATCGTGCAGCGTGCCTGTGATTCAGCCTACGTAGCAAAGTTGAGGCTAGCCTGGGCTACCTGAAACCGTGTGTGTTTGTGTGTGTGTGTGTGTGTGTGTGTGTGTTGTGTGTAAGGGGGGGGTGAGGAGAGAGAGAGAGAGAGAGAGAGAGAGAGAGAGAGAGAGAATGAGAATCCAAAACTGTGTCCCACCTTAGGGAATGTCTGCCTCCGGACACTGAAAGCCTAGGTCTTTCACATGAGATCTGGCTTGATTGCTCTTTGGGAAACATGTCTGACCCAATCAGGCTCAGCACCGAGCCCTTTCTATTCGAAGGTTCTCGGTCATCCCTATGGATAAGGAAGCCAGGTGATCTTTCCCAGGTCAGCTGATGGCCTTTGAGCCCGTGGGCAGCTGGTCCCACCCAGGTCAGCTTAGGGCAGCCACTGCTGGAGCCCAGCAGGATGGCTAACTCAGAAGGGGTCCAGTTCTACAGCCGGGTTCTGCATGGCTGTCTACAGTGGGGAAAGTGGCTGGCCTTGTACAGAAGGCAGAGGGACAGCAAGCAGGTTAGGGACAATCAGGCCAGCTACATGACCTGAAAGTTGGGGGGAGGGCAGGAAAAGCAAGACACCATTGTTGGGGAGTGGGGAGGAGGGTTGCTGGGCAGGCCTGGCCCAGTGGAAAAACACGAGGGGAACTGCTGGAAGAAGAGGGGAGAGCGTGGGCCTTCTGAGGAATGGCAAGCTGTGACCTTCTGCTTAGTGGCTGCTCAAGCTCACCTGCCCCAGGCAAGGACTGGAGAATGAACTGGACAGACGGGGAGGAGACAGTCCTTCAAGAGTCTGAGGGGTCAGTCAGTGGCTTCCTTTGCTCTTGCTGTTAACCCCTAATCCAGCAAGTACAGTAAAAACCCTTTTATCTCAAGATCACACACACACACACACACACACACACACACACACACACACACACACAGAATGAAGTGCCCTGTAGCCTTGTAAGAAAAGCAGAGGATTTGGTAGCACCACCAGGGTGCCCACAGGAAGGGGCCGGGAGTCAAGGGATGCTTGGTGAGTGGATTGATGACTCAGCAAGGAAGAGTATTGGCCGCTCTGCCGAGGATCTGGAATCGATTCTTAGCTTATAACTGTCTGTAACTACAGTCCTAGGAAATACAACATCCTATGAGCACCAGGCACACATACACGGACATATAAGCACCAAACAGGTCATACACATAAAAATAAAATAAAATGAAATGCCTGTGGTCCCTGGAAGCTGGGGGAGGGTAGAAAGGATCCTTGCCTGGAACTTTCACAGCGGGTGCTGACCCACTGACATCTCCACTTTGAACTTCTGTGTAGTAATCTACAGTTGGAGTCTGCTGGTTCTTGTTGTTGCTGATGTGGGGTTTGTTTGTTGGTTTTTGGATTTTGTTGTTTTAATTTTTTTTTTTATTCTTCTTGCATATGCTACATAGTGACCTCAGTTTCTCCTCCCTCCTCTCCCCACTTTGGTTTTTAATTGAGACAGGGTCTTCATGTATACCAGGCTGGCCTAGAACTCACTGTATAGCCAAGAACGTCCTGGAATGTCTGATTCCCCGTACTGATTTATGTAGACAGAATCCAGCACCTTGTATATGCTAGACAAACACGGTTCCAACTGAGCTGCGGCACCCCTCAGCCCAAACTCTGTTTTAAGACACTACTTTTAGGGCACTGTTTTTGGAAGTCTTGGGAATTCACAAGCTGAATAGAGAGACCATGTGAGGGCTACCACACAGCTCAGTCAGTGGTAGAGCCTAACAAGTACAAGATCCCCGCTTCACCCCAATACTATAAGTAAAAAGAGAGAAAGAGAAAAGCAGAAGGAATGGAGAGCCTTGTCAGGGGTGGTCATCAAGGCAAGTGTTTTATTTTATTGAATTTGTTCATTTGTTTTTTGAGATAAGATCTCTCTCTAATTGAAGCTGGCCTTGAACTCACCATGATCCTCCTGCTTCAATATTTTCAGTGCTGTGTGATCCCAGATATAAGCCACACGCTCAGCAGAAGACAATTGATTTCAAACACCCCAGAAACCATGTTGGAACAGCTCTTTCCTAAGGTAAGATCTACAGGAGGAACATGCTGGAAGCAAGCCCTCCACAGAGACTCATGACTACAATCCCAGCACTTGAGAGGCTGAGACAGAATTGCTACTCATGTAAGGTCAGCCTGAGCTACATAGTAAGTTCTGGGCTAGCCTAGGTTACAGACTAAGTCCCTTAAGATATATTACTTGATGAAAAATCTTGGCAGTAGATACCTTCAGCTTATTCGCCTGCATGGCAGGGCTTCTGACCTTACAGTAGCAGGTTCGTTCCATACATGCCTGGCTGTGCACTAAGAATGGTTGTCCATAGGTCAAGCCCTTCTCTGGTTAAAAAGACAAAAATCAAAAGTCGGAGTGATGAAACTGAGCTTAATACCCTTAAAGTCAAATGTGTCAAAACTTTCTTCTGTTTTTATTTGGCACAAGTAAGAGTGCTTTTTACTGCTTCTCGCCCCCACCCCCTTCACCCCTGTTCTGAGAATGAAAATCAAGGCCTTGGGGAATGGAAAGAGGAAGGGGAGGGAATGATGTATTAATACTCACTTCCCAAAAGAAGATACTGAGCCCGTGAGATGGTTCAGTGGTCAGGAGCACTTGCTGCTCTTCCTTTGGGCTGGAGTTCAGTTCCCAGCACCTAGGTCAGGCAGCTCATGCCTGCGGTAACGGTAACTCCCGCTCCCAAGGATCTGGTGCCCTCTTCTGGTCTCCTAGGGTACTGCATGTGTGTGAGTCTCCGTGAATTTCCGGGATCATCCGCCTATACAGTCCAGAGGGGTTGGAAGCCCTGTGAGTACATACAGTGAATAAACCACACCAGGACACGCAATCAGTAAGCAAATCAACTTTACTTAGGGGGATTGAAGGCTTATAAAATTTGGGGGACTGAGGGTAGGAACGTCCAGGTAGGCAAAGGTCGTTGGCTGGGGGCTTAAGGTACCAGGAATACCTCATTAGCATGGAGAAGCATTTCAGGAATCCCAGGTACTGCTGAACTGGTTTTACCAGAAGAAAGGAAATGGATCCTTTAAACTAATTGAGCTTCATGCCATTCCTCAGGTAGAGGTGAGTATGGGGACTTAGAATTCCCGGACAAGGTCAGAGAAGGAGAGACTCTGCTAACCAAGGGAGTCTCCCATATTGCACCAAGCCCAGAGGCTATCTGGTTATAGTAGACTTTGACCTTAATTAGCAGAATTTCCCACACATACACGGGTACATAGCCACACATATATGCACATAATTTAAAATAAAAAGTAAACTCTTGCTGGGAGGTGGTGGCACATGCCTTTAATCCCAGCACTCCAGAGGCAGAGGGGGGTGGAGTTTGAGGCCAGCCTGGTCTACAGAACAAAGACCAGGATAGCCAGTGCTATGCGGAGAAACTGTGCCTCAAAAAAAAAAAAAAAAAAAAAAAATCACCACCACAAAAAATAGGGCTTCTTGCATGCTGGGCAAGAAAGTATACTGAGATGTAGTCAATCTTTTTTACCTTAAGGACACACACATCTATGTGTGTGTTTACATTTAAAAAGGGTAAAATTCACTGTCTTTGGTATATGGTTCTCTAGGACAAATGTCTAGTCATGTAATCATGACCAGAGACACAATCCAGAACATTCCATCACCCCCAAGTCTCCCTGTTTCTCCAACCACAGCCTGTTCCACCTTTCCAGGCTCTGTCTCAACAGTGACCTGGACAGGCAGCCGCCCAGCCTGGCTCTCTCTCATTTAACACGGGTTCCTCTGGGCTGCTCCGTGAACACATACCTGCTCCTTTTTATAGGCTTCTTTTATGGTCCCTGTGTGGATGGACTACAGTTTGCTCATCTGTTCTTTAGGTAGAAAAAAACAGCGAGCTGCTTTCCAGCTTTCGTGACTCTGAAGGCAGCTGTTAGGGCATCCCCAGATGGGAGGTCCACTTCTCTGTGGTCCCTTTGAGGTTTCAGATAGCCAATAACTCATACCCACTGAAAAGCTTTGCTGGAGAGCAAAGCATGGTCCCAGAGTTCTCAGGTCACCTCAGGAGCACAGGGACAAGACAGCAGGGCCCCCTCTGCTGGGAGCTCTCCACCCACAGGTAACTGGTGTTCTAACTTTGGTCTTCAATGTCTTTTAACACCCTTAAATACCAGTGAGTTAAAGGCATCTTTTGGTAAACTCCCAGTAGGAGTCTGCCTCCTACTGGCTCACCCTGATACTCTTCTCTACAAGGCCAAGAAATCTGGTTTTGTCCAGCATGGAAGAACTTCTCAGATGCTATGGGGGATGGAGAGGAGCGGTGACTGCATCCCTGCCTCTCCTCAACTGACAGAGTGACTGTGAGAAGAAGCCTCAGGCAATCTGGCATTCCCATCATTGCTCCCGGAAGCCACGTGGCCTCACCTAAAACCCACAGCCCAGCAGGTCCCGGTAAGAGGGTGATTGTAGGTATTTATGCTACACATTGGGCTTGTGTGTGGCTTCTGGAAAGTCTAACCCAGGTCTTCACACATATTCATCAGACGCTTTTACATTGAGCTATCTCTCAGCTGTCATGCTCAGCTGTTCATGTGGCTACCTGGGATGAAACTTAGGTCCTGATGCTGGCACGGCAAGCACTTCACAGACTGAGATGTTTCTCCAGCTTGAAAACAACAACAAAAATGCATGACTTCTAAGCAGCGCTGGCTGTGCTCTCTTTACAGCAGTGCAGTCCTAGCATGCCCATTCAGAGGCCATGGACTGTTTATCTAGACAGAATAGACAGTGGGCACAAGCCCCATTCAGGCTGCCTAGATGACAGCTTCCCCAGCACTGTCCTAGCTCAAGGGCTGACACTAGAACCTGCCACCTCAGGGTCCTTAAAAGCCAGAGTTATCATGTAACTATTATCACTGTGTGTATGTCTGAGTGTGCTCATGTGGGAGGCACACATATGCTATGGTACATGTGAAGGTCAGAGGGCCACCTCAGGGGTTGGTCTTCACTTCCTACCTTACTTGAGACAGGGTCTCTTGTTCACAGCAGTTCTGTGCCAGGTGATATGAACTCAGAAAAGCAGGCCTGAGTGGCAAGCATACTTATGCAGCTATCTCGACAGCCCCAGTTGTTGGTTTTGCTTTGTTTTTGCTTGTTTTGTTTTGTTTTGTTTTGTTTAAGATTTATTTTGGGGACTGGAGAGATGGCTCAGTGGTTAAGAGCACTGACTGTTCTTCCAGAGGTCCTAAATTCAATTCCCAGCAACCACATGGTGACTCACAACCATCTGTAATAGGATCTGATGCCCTCATCTGGTGTGTCTGAAGACAGCGACAGTGTTGTTGTTGTTTTAAAGATTTATTTATTTATTTTTGTTTGTTTAGACAGGGTTTCTTTGTGTAGTCCTAGCTGTCCTGAAACTTGTTCTGTAGACCAGGCTGGCCTCGAATTCACAGAGACCCTCTGCCTCCAAATGCTGGGATTAAAGGCGTGCACCACCACACCTGGCTATTGTTTTTTAATTATGTGTTTGTGTGTGCATATTGCCACTTATGTCTACTTCTCCCTTGGGGTAGGCAGGCCTCTGTGCACTGGGTGGACTGGGGAAGTTAGCTGGAAAGAGTGGGTATAGGCAGGACCTTGGTTAGCAGTGAGTGCTTGGGCAACAATCACACACAGGGAACAGCTTTGGAGACAGGTACGGTTTATTGGGGTGGGAGGTCAAGGGTTATTTAAACCTTAGGGGGTGAGTAGGGGCTATCTTCAGGATGAGTGCACATCATTGGCTGAGGTCAGGGTGCTGGGGATACCTCATTTGCATGAGGAGGCATTTCAGGTGCTGCTGCTGGACATGACCTCATAAGAGGACAGGAAGTTTAATCTAGCTACCTGCTGCATGACCTCCTCTGGTGAGGCAAAGGAAGGCGGCACAGGGCTACATGCCCCAGGACATGCAGGCCGGGGGAAGCAGGGATCAATCCTACTCCTGCTGATCTCCTGATCTGCTGAGATTCCTGGGGTCTGGACAGGCTTTGTCCCCACTCTTGCTCCAGGCCTGCTCCTCCCCTTCCCGGCCCCATTGGCTCCCTAACCACACAGGGTATGTGTTCCAGCTGCTGCTTTGCTGAGGACAGAGACTTCAGACATCCAGGAGCTGTCATTATTAATGGTTGTGAGGCTCCTGTAGTGTGGATGCTGGGAACTGAACTTAGATCCTCTGGGAGAGAAGTACGTGCTCTCAGCAGCTGAGCCATCTCTCCAAGGCCAGCTTTTTTAATGGAGGAAAGGTCCCGTGGAAGACAAAAGAGAGCAGGGTCTTCACTCCAAGACTGACTTCCTCAGTCTTGGCCTTGGAACTATTTTGGGGCGACACTGTGTCCACCAGGCCAAGGTTGGAGGATGACAGCAATGGCTCTTGTCAGTGTTTCTTCCTCAGAATGGGCGTGCCACGCCCATTCTGTGTATTTCTTCCTCCAGTGTCCTCTGTAGCCTCCTCCCTTGAGGACTGTTTGCTCTCCTAGCCCTGGTGCTGCTGGGCCTGGGTGTGAGTCTGCTCCTTCCCTGCTCACAGCTTTCCACAGCTTTCCTGAAATGTCATCAGCTCACAGGACTCCCCAGACTCTGATGTTCTAGCTCATGGTCCCTCTATCTGCCCAGCAATCAGCAAAGGCCTCCTTTCTACTGTCTGGCCAAAGGTCCTGGGGTCACTGCTATTCTGTTTCTTTTATACCTCATATCTCCTGTGCCATTAAAGCCATTGCTCTCCCTTAAAGGTATTCACCATCCCCAACTCTCTTCCGCCAGCCAAGGCCATTATTACTGCTCCTGGTTTATTGTGGCGACCCTTTATAGGTTTCTGGCCCTGGCTCCCATAGCTTGCCTGTTCTCTAATCAGCGGTCCACCAGGCAGCCGGAATGGCCTCTGCCAATGGGCACCATCAGCCATAGTTTCGTTCAGAACTCCAGAGCAAGCAGGGTGTGGTAGCACACACTTGTAATCCCAGCTCTTGGAAGGCTGATGCAGGAGGATCATGAGGTTAAGTGTCAGCCTGGCTGGCTACACAGTGAGACACAAAACAACAACAACAAACCAATTCTAAGCAGCCTCCTCATCCAGCTGTGCAGCTCTCCCGGTCCTTCCAGCTGTGTGGTAGCTGAGAGTGTGTAAGCAGCTTCCCAGCTGATCTTCCTTCTGTGCCCTGCCTGCCACGCTTCCCTCTACCACCCCTCCTGACCATTGGACACTCCTGTTTCAGGCCTTCCACATTGGCTACTGTCTGGAATGCATCCCTCCTTCAGGTCTGGACTCCAGCCTCAGCTCCTGGCTCAGACCTCACCCCAACCCAGAACTATCCCTGACCGATCCATTTAAAATGTGACCTAAACCTTCTCCATTTGGATGCCCCGCCCCTCGACCCCAGCAGGTGTCAGCATTTGTCGGTCACACTGAAGATGCTGATAGCGGCCTCCCCATCCTAAGAAAGTGCCCAGAACAGCATGAGGCACCATAGGTCTTTGCAAAAGACTTACCTGGGTCAGGGAAAATGACCGCAGTTATGATGGAGCATTTAACACAGAGAGCTAGAAGATTTCAGAGGGCATGTTCTCTGCAGGGTGGGCACTGTGGTCAGGCAGAGTTGTCTTTTCAGATTAGGGAAGAAATTAGCTCCGGAAGGCGTCCTCCAGCTGTGGTGGTGCGTGGAGACTGATACTTCCAGAAGAAAAATCAGAATTGAACACACCGCAGAAAAACCACATGCTTGAACCAAGCCAGGCATTTGTAGGCGTAAGATTGGAGTTGGGGAGTCTGAGGTGTTTTTATTTGAGCAGCTTGTGCTCACAGTGGACTCAGGCCGAGAGCCAGTGAAGAATCACTGCTGCCCACTCATGCCTGTAACCCCTCCCCTTTGCGTGGCTGGAACAGGATGGCGGTGGGTCCGGACTCGTCTGCATAGTACCTAGTGAGTCTTTATTTTCACACTCCCGCCCCAGTGAGGAGGATACGCCTGAGGGCTTGTACAGAGCTTCTTTTCCAGGATTCCCACCATTGCACACACAAGCTGATTTCTATAGGCTCACAGCATGAAGAGCTCCGAGGGTCCCCTCAGCACAGCCCTTCACAGCCTGTCCCTACCACACAGCCTCTTGCCTCTCCTCCCCCAGACACCTAAAAGGGGCAAATAGTGACACACCCCCAGCGGCACCCTCTCTCCCTTTCAACCTCCATGCTTCATATGATCTGTGAGTCTGGGGCTCAGGGTTCAGGTCCCCAGTCTCAGAGATCTAAAACTTGGTTAAAACAGAGTCCCACTATGGAAGTCACTATGGGTCATCGGGGTGGACAGTGTGCCATAGGCATGTCAAAAAGGACTGCCAGGTGTCAAGGCAGGGCAGCAGGCAGGGTTCAGACAGACCGCAGACAGAAGACCTCAAACATTCAGAAGCTTCTGTGTGCATGGGTTGGAGCACTTATCAAGCTCTCTAGAGCTGGCAGGTTTATCCTGACAAATCTTGGGGGTGGGGTGCAGATGTTTACCTGTGTGTTAGCCAAACTTCATTGCTATGACAAACGCCCGAGAGAGACAGCATTATGGAGGAAAGACTTAGGTGGGCTTATAGTTTCAAAGGCGAGCCAGGCAGTGGTGGCGCACGCCTTTAATCCCAGCACTTGGGAGGCAGAGGCAGGTGGATTTCTGAGTTCGAGGCTAGCCTGGTCTACAGAGTGAGTTCCAGGACAGCCAGGGCTACACAGAGAAAAAGTTTCAAAGATGGTTCACCTGTGACATCGCTTTGGGCTCGAGTGTGACAGGACACTATGGCAACAAGAGCATGTCCAGTAACAGTCCACTCATCACACGGAAGGCAGAAGGCAGGGAGATGAAGGGCCAAGGCAATCTAGCCCCTTCAGAGACAGCTGCCGCTGGCCCTCTTCTTCCAGCCAGGTCCCAGCCACCATCTCATCACCTCCCAGTTGTCTGTTCAATTTTTAATCAGTCAATGATTGAAACCATCTATTAGGTCAGCGTCTAACTGCCTCTGGAAACATCCTCCTAGACACATCCAGAGGTGTGCCTTACAAGCCTCTTAGGTGTCGCTCTGACCAACCAACTCGACTCCATCAATTTCTACCACCATGGCTGGTGTTATGGCTCAGTGGGTAAAGGCATGTGCCACCAAGCCTGAAGACGTGAGTTCAATCCCCAAGACCTGCATGGTGGAAAAAGAGAACTGACTCCCAGAAGTTGTTCTCTGATCTCTCTCTACAAGCATGCCATGGCGCGCACACACACACACACACACACACACACACACACACACACACACAAGTGGGAAAAGATCAACCATCACTTTTTTTTATAACCAAGGCCCTGGCTGAGCACAGGCCAGACAAGGTAGACAAGAGGATGAACTCCCGCTGTCACAGAGCTGTCCTGGGAGTCAGTGTTAGACACTGAAGACGTATGTTCACATTATAGCTGGAAAGATGACTACATCAGTAAAGTACTCGTCATCCAAACATGAGGACCACACAAAAGCTGAGCATGGCAGCATGCATTTGTAATCCTGCTGCTGGGGAGGCAGAGTCAGGAGGATCCCTAGGGCTCAGCCACCTAGTCTGAGAGAGCTAGTAAGCTTCAGATTCACTAAGTAATCCTGTCTCACAAAACAAGGTGGATGAGTTGGAGAGATGGCTCAGAAGTTAAGAACAGTTGCTGTTCTTTTAGACGACCCAGATCTGGTTCTCAGCTCCCATGTGGCAGCTCAGAACTGTCTGTAATTCCAGTTCCGGGGATCTGACGCCCTCTTCTGGCCTTCATGGGCACTGCACACACTTATGGTGTACACACATTCATGCAGGCAAACACTTTTTTAAAAAAAAGATTTATTTATTTATTTTATGTATGTGAGTACACTGTCACTCTCTTCAGACACACCAGAAGGTGGCATCAGATCCCATTACAGATGGTTGTAAGCATCTATGTGGTTGCTGAGAATTGAACTCAGGACCTCTGAAAGAGCAGTCAGTGTTCTTAACCACTGAGCCATCTCTCTGGCCCACAGGCAAACACTTATAATCAAAAAATAAAAAATAGTAAGGTAGAGTGCCATTGAGGCACATGTGACACTGGTCTCTGCCTTTCACAAGCATGTGCACCTCTACACACACACACACACACACACACACACATGAAAATGCTCGAAGTAATGCAGTAACACCACATGGCTGTGAGGGGTGAGGATCAAGAAGCCAAACCTGCCCCATTGGTTGCTTCACTGTGACCATCTCTGTTCCAAGCTGGTTCTTCCTGGTATTCTCTTGGCTACATTCCAGTTTGAATTTCTGACTTTAAGGAAAGCCAAACGTACCCAAGACAGCTAACTTTTACTTCACTGACACATAATCCAAGGGATGTAGAGATAAGTAAGCCAGCTGCCTGCCCACTGGGTCTGCCAGGCTATCTGACATTCGTCACTCCATGGATGGGATCCAGAGCCACTGCTGAGCTGGTCCCCACCTCTCTTGTCCACTAGCTCTGGGACACTGGGTAAGAGACCCATCCTCTGCGTGTGTTCTTAGCTGGAACTGAGAGTGGGTAGAAGGACCTCCTTCCTGAGGCCACCATGACTATTACTATTAAATATAGTCAGGAATGTGTGCGTGGCTCATGGACTCACACCTGTATACTGTGTCCCTGTCCTGCGTCAAAGCTGGACTCTCTGCCTCCCTTTATTCTAGAGCCTGGGGCAGAATGAGGAGGAGGAGGAGCTGCCTCCCGAGGCTGCAAAAGGAGGCCTGCCCGGGCTATTTCTTTTCCTTCTCTCCTTCTCTTCTTTCTTCTGCCCCTGCATCTCTCTTCCTCTCCTGCTAAGTAGCTTACTTTTTTTTTTTAAACAATCTTATGTAGCCCAGGCTAGCCTCAAACTTGCTATGTAGCTGAAGATAACCTTAAATTGCAGATCCTCCTGCCCACACCTCCTAAGTGCTGGGATTCTAGGTGCACAGAGTCTCTCTCTCTCTCTCTCTCTCTCTCTCTCTCTCTCTCTCTCTCTCCAGTGCTGGGGATGGGACCCAGGGCCTCAGACATGATAGGGTGGTACTCTACCAACTGAGCTATATCCCAGCCCTGGTTTCCTTACTTTGATGTTATATTGTGAACTAGCTTATATCAAGACAAGCACAACAAGGACCCAAGGGCCACAGGCAGCACAAGGCTCAGTGTGGAAATGAAACAAGACAACAGCCCTACCCAAGCCCTAGCCTTGACTGTAGATGTGAGACCTGCTGGGACTCACTGCGCTCCTGGCACACAGAGGCTGAGGTTCCTATGTGTGTGGCTTACAGCTAAGGCTCGGTGTAATCTGTTACACAGCAATAGACAGTGTGTCCAACACTTGGTGTAGCCTGGCCTGGCTCATGGCCAGCACTCAGTTAATGACCCATGACAATCCCTGTATGTACATAAGGAGGATTCACAATGCCCAGAGAGTTGAAGCATATAAACCTGTTCGTTGGGCACTTGCCACTGTGCCTGTACCCTGCCGCTTTTATAAAGCCATACTGAGGAGTGGCCTGGTGTCACCAGAAGAGAAACACCTGCATCGTGTGCTCTCTTTTAACTGAGATTCGGGGAATGGCCAAGAACCGAAATGAGTGTGATTGTATTAAACAAGCAAAAAACCAGCACAACCTAAAACAAAGGCTACAAGTCTTAGTCTTACAAGTCCCCACGGAGGTGGGGAGAATGGAGCTAGCCTTCTCTAGATACCCCTTGCTTATCGATTCCTTTTGGACGCATGTGGATGCTTTGTTCACTTATAAACCACAATGAGGTTGTGGCTCATGAGCAGGGCATTTGCTTAGCATGTTTGTTTGATTCTGGTGCTGCTGGGAAAGATTAGAAACCCAAATGAAATTGAAATGAAAAATACAATCCCCCTTTTTTGAAAGAGCAAAATGCAGTGTGCACACCCACGGGTGTAGCTGTGTATAAAATTGATGGCTCCATTTCTCAGACAGGAACTATTTTGAGGTAACAATAATTCGACCACGCATTAGAATGTTCAAAGGGAGGGGACTGTTCAATTGTTTTCAGTAACCATATTGCCAGCAATCAGACTGGCATCATTCTGAAATATAGAATGTAAACTCAATATATATTATATAATATGATGCTTGTTGTATAACATTACATATAAACATGTGTGGAGACAGCAAATAAGTAACTGCATTAGAGAGTTTAGGAAACAGTGTTTTCAGCATGAGAGAGAAAAAGGAACAAATGTGTGGGGTGCAGATGAAGTCCTGAGGGGATGTGTATTACTGACATGAACACCGCCACGTCACCCCAAAGCCTCTGACTCCACAGGACTGGCGACAGCTGATCTAAGTACACACATGTGCAGAAATGATCAATTGCGGCTCCCACCTCTCCCTGCAGAGACCTCCCCAGAGATTTGCTAACCTCCCCCGCATTGGTGCTGTTCATAATAAACCAGCTGGGCTTCCCAGCTGCTGGTGGTCCCCATCAGAGTGCACAGCCCACGTGGTCCCTGCTTTTCTGTAAGCGTGTGTATCAGTCTTGTTTAGTTACCCATTGTCCCAGGCAGGTCGATCCCAAAGCAGTGGAGGTCTTGGCACAAATATAAACTCTGTCATCCTAAATATAATCTGGAAAATAGGTATAAATTCATATGTTCTCTCTGTGTCTCTGTCTCTCTCTTTCTCTGTATGTCTTTATGTGTCTGTGTTGTCTGTCTTTTTTGTGAGACAGAGTCTCATGTAGCCCAGACTGGATCCCATTCACTATATACCCAAAGATATTTTTGAACTTTTTCTAAAAATATTTTTGTTATTTTAATTATATGCGGTAATGTATGTCTGCACGTGGGCATGTGCACATAAGTTGTCAGGCTTGGTGGTAAGTGCCTTTACCCACTGAGCCATCCTATGGGCTCCAAACCATGTCTCCTAATATGTCTGCCTAAGGATACAGCATCCACACACAGATCTGAACTTACTGTGGGTTTCATCTGGAATCAATTCTTGAGTTTTAAAGGCCCTGACTTAGCTGCCTTTCTGTGTCTACTGTACTAAGACCCAGAAGAAGGGAAATTGTTTTAGATGTGAGACTGGATCAAAATTCAAGTTCAAAATCATGTGGGACAGACCTGGGAGGTGGTAAAAGAGGAGAGGCTTCATCCAGGTCATCCTCAGCCACACAGTGAGTTCAAGGTCACCCTAGACTCCGGGAGGAACATTTGTCTCAATAAACACACACACAGAGAGAGAGAGAGAGAGAGAGAGAGAGAGAGAGAGAGAGGGAGAGAGAGAGAGAGAGAGAACCAGAAAACCAAAGCCAGGGCTGTCATCTGTGCTGCTGAACTTGATCTGTGTATTAAGGAACGTGAACTCTGACTGGGGCTGTGCTTTTAACTCCAGCCCAGGCTAGGCCCGAGGATGCCTGGGCATTTCTGCCCCAACTCTGTTTCATTGTCTTCATTGTTGTATGTGCAAAAGTGTGTACAAAGCAGCCCCAAACTGCCCCTGCTGTGCTGAAGATGAAAGCAAGCAATATACTCTCCACTACTTTTTTTTTTTTTTTTTAGATTTGTGGCGGGAGGGAGGGGGGGAACAGGAGAAAGGAGGGGGACAGGGAATGGAGGGGGACAGGGATGGAGAAGGAGAAGGGAGGGAGGGTGAGAGATCCTGTGAAGGACAAAAAAACTTTCAGGAATCAATTCTCTCCTGCTGTTATGAGGGAGGGCTCAAATTTAGGCCCTCTGGCTCAGCATGGGCAGCAAGAGCTTTTATCCATTGAGCCACCTCGCCAGCCCCTAGACCACTGACGCTTCCCTCTCTCGCTGGCATCCTCTCTTTCTTTATAAAAAACCATTCTGCTTATATATCAAGTAGAAATGTAGTTTTGTAAAGGGACCAGTCTTCTCTTTCAAGCCAAATGAGGGTGCTCCCCCCAACCTCCCCTCCGCTGCCCCTCCTCTAATCTCTCGACTCTTGCTCTAGGGCTCTGGGAGGCCCGATCTGTTCCGTAGCTCTGATTGATAACACAAATCACCCCGGAGGCTCTGAGGAAGGAACTCGGATGTCAGCTGGAGGTGCAGTGGGAGCCGCGGCCCTGCCCCCACATCGTTTATTCATTCAGCGTATGGCAAGCTCCGAAGGGCCGGAGCAATTCCATCAGCTCTCAGAATTGGCACAGGGCGAGCCTCCTCTCCCCGGACCACCGCGCTGCCATAAATAGACACCACGTGGCCTCCTTTTATGATAAGGTTAGGGGGGAAACGAGTGCGTGGGGAGAGGCCGGCGGGAGAGTGGCAGCTCCAAGTCACAAGGATAAAGCCTGCGCAGCACCGCTCCTCTTGCCTGGGGCGGGATCAGAAGCGGGAGCCGAGTGGCAGCCGCTGGGTTCCCCAGGTGCTTCCTTTGGTGGTTCCCTGACTCCCAGCAGCGGTTCCTGCCCTCAGTCATCTTCATCACTCCTACTGGGGCTGCAGGCGCCCTGCCTTTGCCAGGCTTTGTGGCTCCCCCGGCTCATTTTCTGATAGAGCTGTCAGTTTTTATTGCTGATAGGAGAAATCATTTTCTCTCTTAGCTGAATGTTAATTGGCCTTTTCCTCTCTCATTCTGTGAGAACATATAGTCCCCATGTCTATTCATCACACTCCCCCCCCCCCCCCAAGGTAGAAGAAGCATTCTGGAAAGACAAGGAAGGTGGTTCTTGCTAAATTGCTAATTGTTAATTCAGAGGTTAAGGAAAAGCTAAAGGAGAGTGGAAGGAAGGAGTGAGGGAAGCTATAACCACACTTCTGAAGTCTCCATGAGCCTACTGTGGAATATGAATATATATGTATATATATATATATATATATATATATTCATTTTCTCACTGGCTCTAGAGGGCCCAAGGATCAAGGATCAACAGGGGGATGGGTAAAGTCAAATGTGAACAAGCCAGCCCCTGTTGCTGCAGAGATGACAAAGAAGAGCCAGAGATGACCTGACAAACTGATGGGTCAGTATGCTGTGACTGGAGCAGCGGCAGAAGTAAGTAGTCAGAGAAACTTACCAGTAAAGACAAAGTCAGAAACTCAGCCTTGAGCAGCCAGGAACTAGCTGGGAAGAGGCTGCAGCAGGGATGCCCCAGTTAGGAAAGGCGGTGCAAGTCAAAGGTGCAGCAAAACAGGGCAGTGCCCTGGAGAAACCCGGAGGCGTTTGATGTGACAGCTCAGAGCAGGGTTGTTGCTCTGTAATTCGCTTATACTTAAAAAGTAAACTGGTGGGCTGGAGAGATGGCTCAGTGGTTAAAAATGCATCGTGCTCTTGCAGAGGACCATTTGATTCCCGGCACCCACATGGCTCCCAACCGCCTGTAACTCCCATTCCTGGGGCTCTGACGCCCTCTTCTGGCCTATGTTAGTACTGCATGCACGTAGAGCATAAGCATACTTGCAGGCAAAGCACCCATACACATAATTTTTTAAATTTAGTAAACAAACCAGAGATAGCAAAACCTGTAATCCTATCATTTGGGAGACTGGGCCTGAATGACAAGTCTGAGGCCAATCTGGGCTATACAGTGAGAGTCCCCTTCTTATAAAGGAAAGAAAGTGGGGGCAGGGAGTAGCCTTATGAAGATTTAACTGACAGACTATAAAACATGACTACTTAAAGTATAGAATTCAATGTTTTTAGTACATTTACAAAGCTGTGTACCCACAGCTAACTCCAGAACATTCTATAGGGAAGTTTTCTGAACACAGCTTTGATAAGGACAGGGCCTGATGAAGTGGCAATGTCACTTTGGCAGCAGAGCCGAGCGATGGTCTGGAGGGGAGTGAGCCAAGGACAGGAGCCATAACACAACAGGGAGTGTGAACAGGACCAAAGATTAGTGTGGCAGCAGGGGAGACATTTACTGATCTCTTATATTCTTCCTTGCCAAAAATAAAAGAACTGGGCTAGGTCTGCTCAAGCCATTTTTGCTGGCTGGCTTTTTTAGTGACAGTCATACAAATCAGCGTGATAGATTATGTTGCCTCTTTGCAAAGAAAAAAATCGACAGAGAGGCCAGATCACAGAAAAATGCAGGATTCTGAAGTTTCTACAAAATGAGAGCAGCCCAGAGCAGTGGCCTTCAGTTTACTACAGCAAAACCTACTTTGACACTGCTGGCTATGCCAAGGTAGCTCTCTGTCCTCACAAGTTCTTCGGGCACCAATCAGACTGACAGTGTGAGGGGGTGGGGGTGGGGAGCCCAGGGTTTGGAGCAGGTTTGCCTCTGTGTAGTGCAGGAGATCCAATCTAGTTCAAGACCCTTAGTTAAAGAAAGGGCCAGGAGCTGAGTGAATCCCTGCAGTAGCCTTAGGGACACAGGCACCTGGTGTCAGCGAGATGCCATGATAATCACATCAATCTATTTTTATTCTATATGTATGGGTGTTTTGCCTTTATGTCTGTCTGCTCAATATTCGGGTATGGTGCCCAAGGAAGCTGGAAGGGGTGTCAGATGTCCTGGAACTGCAGTTACAGATCTGTGAGCTGCCATGTAGATGCTAGAAACCAAACTGAAAGAGCAGCCAGTGCTTATCCACTAAACTGATCTCAAACCATTTCTTTTTTTTTAATTTCAACCAGGAAAGAAAACCCAAAACCAGTGAAACCAACTTTCATAGTAAAAGGGAGGTAGACACAATTCTCTGACTACACTCATGGGAACTCCACACCCCACCACACAATGATACAGAAGTACCAGATAAAAGAAAAAAAAATAGCTGTATAAAATAGAAACCAACAAATAAATAAATAAATAACCTGTCAGTGCATGGCTGAGGTAGCCAGCAAAAAACAAAAAACCAACCCCCCCCACCCCCCACCCACCCCCCCCCGTAATCCCAATCCCAAGGGACCAGAAACAAAGAAGGGAAGATCAGAGGTGTGATCACATGATAGATACAGGCCCTACAGTGCCTTGGGGAAGGAGGTAAGAGAGGATCGGAGAGAATCAGAGGCAGTTACTCAGGGCCTTGGTTCCAGAATCTGTGTTGAGACTGGAAATAAGATCTTGCTTGGGCTGATGGGAGGGGAAGAGCTGAATCTATGCCTCCTTGCAAAGCTAGACTCCTGTGAGAGCCAATCTCTCCGCAAAGAGTGAGCTAGGAAGAAAATCTCCCCCCTGGCTTAAAAAGATAGCGAGGATGCTTGTTTATCATGGCACAGGCAGGTGATAGCCCTGGACCACCTGGTTCAGCAGATGTAACCGGCTCTGAGGAACACTGTCATCTCTCAGCAGCAGGAAATGCCCACGGGGAAGTGAGCTGCCCCAACCATGTGCTTTATAATATCGAATTATAGACCCCCAAATAAAGGCTACAGACTCAGAAGTGTGAGATGCCAGAACAGCAGGCTGAAGGAACATAAAGGAGGGCTATTTACAGTGACTAAAAAGCCAGATAAAAGATTCACACGTCCAGGAAAGAATAACACAGGGTAGGCAAGATGGCTCGGCAGGTGAGGGCACCTACTGCCAAGTCTCAGCACCCAAGTTCGCTCATGCCAGAGGGAGAAATATTAATTTTTTTAAATAAAAGAATAACACATGCCGGGCAGTGATGGCACACGCCTTTAATCCCAACACCCAGGAGGTAGAAGGGGGGTAGGAGGAGAGTGTCTCTGAGTTCGAAGCCAGCCTTGTCTACAGAGTGAGCTCCAGGACAGCCAGAGCTACATACAGAAACCTTGTCTTGAAAAACCAGGGGGGGGGGGGGGAGAGAATAACACATCATTAAATGAGAATAAACAGGTTTACTTTTTTTTTTTTTTTTTGAGACACAGTCTCTTTGTGTATCTCTGGCTGGCCTAGAATTATGTAGACCAGGCTGGCCTCACACTGCCAGCCTCTGCCTCCTGGGTGCTGTACTGCCACACCCACACCCACCCCCTTCTTTGAGGCAGTGTCTTTGTATGTAGTACAGGCAAATCTGGCACTCATTTTGTAATCCACATGTGTCTCAAACTGAAGATCCTCCTGCCTCAGCTTTCTGAGTGCTGCCATTACAGACATGAGCCACTGCACTTGGTTGAGATTTGAACCGTGTTAACGTGTAAAATCTCAGGATATTCTTGGGGAGGAGCCGTGGGAGGGGGGATGGGTCAGCAGGGTTTGTGTGGCTGAGAAGCTGCTGGCTACCTCCTGTGAATGACAATGATATTTACCCTTCATTCTAACTACATACACCCTCGAACGTTCTCATAATAAAACCATAAAACAAATCAAAAAGCTCTCAGTAGACCATCTAGCCAGGTAGTGGTGGCGCATACCTTTAATCCCAGCACTTGGGAGGCAGAGGCAGGTGGATTTCTGAGTTCGAGGCCAGCCTGGTCTACAGAGTGAGTTCTAGGACAGCCAGGGCTACACAAAGAAACCCTGTCTCGAAACAAACAAACAAACAAACAAACAAAAGAACGTCTAGAAACAAACATTTAAATAATTCGGACAGGCTGCCTGGTGCGCTGGACACAGGTGAAAAATGAATCATGACCTGGAGAATACAAAACAACCCATAATATAAGGGCAGATATTATAAAGTATAGAGATTTTTTTTCCTTTTTTAGGAACTTTGTATCAGTTCTTTGTGAATTTCACACCATGCCCCCAGCCCCACTCATGTCCCCACACCCCAACCCCACTCATGTCCCCACACCCCAACCCCACTCATGTCCCCACACCCCAACCCCACTCATGTCCCCACTCTCCATATCTGCACTTACAAGCTCCCTTCCAAAAGACAAAAAGAAAACAAACAAACAAAAGCATCTGGTTGTGGAAGCTGTCGTGTTTCACAGTGTGTCCCGCAGTCTACCCCTCTGTCCACACGTCTTTATTTGCAAATGTTCATTGCAGTGACTCATTGGTCTGGTATGAGGTCTCTGGCTTCTGCTCCAATATCAATACTAGAACCTCACTGGGACTCCTCTTGGATACCCTGTTGTTTCCCTGTGTCATGGAGATCCTGCAGCTTTGGCTCTGGCCCCTTCGCTCGCTCCAGCAGTTCATCGATGGGGTAGATGTTGGGTGTGTCCACCCAAAGCCCTGGATCTGGGCCTGGGTTGTAGCTGAGCTGGTCAGCCTGCCAGCTCTCCAGCACCCACACCCCAGAGTGAGCTCGCTAACACCGCCCTGGGTTGACCACCCAAAGCAGAGGCTGACAAGGGGCAGGGCCAGCTCTCCTTCTCTCATGATCTCAGCACCAACTCTTCCATGCTGCCCAGGCTAGGGGCAGGGCCTGCTCTCCAGCCTTCCACAGGCAGCAAGGGGCTGGGGGGAAGGGGAGCATCTTTCCCTCGACCCCACACCACTACATGGCCACTGAGGGGCAAGGATGACTCACTGAAACCCCCAACATGGCCCCAGGCAGCAACCCCGATCAGGGACACCCACATGGCCTTTGGTGGTAGCATAGACCCAGACAGGGCCCTCAGCAGCAGCACGGGCCAGGACCTCACCATGGCCTCAGATGGCATTGTCCGACAGTCACACCAGGCTGTCCCTCACTACCCCCGTCTCCAGCTCTGTCTCTCTTCATTGTGCACACACTGCTCTGCTTCTCTTTCTCTTCTATCTCTCCACCTCTTACTTGCTCATCTTAGTGGTGCTCAGGCCTCTGGGTGTCTAGAGTCTTCTCAAGCAAGCTCTGCCCACCCATGCTGAGTGGCACGGGGGAGGGGGTCATTTCAGGAATGCTCTGCCCGCTAGGCCATGTGGCACCGGGGGATGAATATATTTTTTACTATTTAGAAGATATTCTGAGCCACAGAGATTCAGATGGAAAGGCACAGAGCTGTTTCTTATTGTAAGTTCCAGGGCTGGGACTGCAGCTCAGCTTGTTGGCTGCTTGCTGGTGTGATGGTTAATAATGTCGCCTTCACAGGATCTAGAGTCAGCCAGAAGAAAACCTCTAGATATGCCTGGGAGGGACTTTCTGGGTTGGGTTAACTGAAATGGGCAGACTTGTGCCAACTGTGTGCACCATTCCATGGGCTGACTCGAGGGACTGGATGGAAAGGAGAAAGTGGGCTGGGCACCAGTGCTCATCTCTGCTTGCTGAGCGCTGATACACTGTGACCGGCCACCTCCTGCCCCTGCTTCTGCACCTCTTCCTAGACTGTATTCACAACTATGGGCCTCAGTAAACCCTTCCTCCTTAAGTTGCCGTTATGGGGTACTTTGATCCCATAAGAGCCTCTGGGGATGACAAACTGGCAGGGTGGTCCCAGTACTCATGAGGTAGGGGCAGGAGGATCAGAAATTCAAGGCTATCCTTGGCTACATAGTAAACATGAGGCCAGCCTGGGCTATCTACATGACACCTTTTCTCTAACAGAGGGGAAAAAAAGACGACATTACCAAAAACTGGAAGGGTGGAGATACAGAGGCATGATTCTTGTTTATGCGTGTGTGTATGTATAGTGTGTATGTGCGTGTGTGCATGCGTGCGGTGGGTGTGGAATGTGTTGTGGGTGGGTGAGGTATGCATGTATGTGTGCTCATTTGCATGTGTGTATGTCTGAGTGTGTGTACATGTGTGTGTGTGTTGTAGCTGTGAGAGATGTGCGGTGTGTGCAGTATGTGTGTGTTGTGTGTGCAGTGTGTGGTGTGCATGTGTGCGGTGTGTGGGTGGGATGTGCGTGTATGTGTGCTCATGTGCATGTGGAGGTATGTGTGCATGTGGTGTGTGTCTGAGTGTGTGCACATGTGTGAGTGGTATGTGTGCATGTGTATGTGCGGTGAGTCTGTGTGTTGTGTGTGAGAGATATGTGGTGGGTGTGTGGTGTGGTGTGTGCAGTGTGTGTGTGTGTGTGTGTGTGTGTGTGTGTATGCCCGCGCATGTGTGTGTGCAGGAATGGACCCAGCATTTGGTGAATACCAGGTTGCTAGGCAGGCCCATTACCATCTCGAGCTGCATGCCTAGCCCTGAGTGAGAGTTTCTGATAGAAGAAACCCACTACGCCAGGCAGTGGTGGCACATGCCTTTAATCCCAGCACTTGGGAGGCAGAGGCAGGTGGATTTCTGAGTTCGAGGCCAGCCTGGTCTACAGAGTGAGTTCCAGGACAGCCAGGGCTACACAGAGAAACCCTATTTCGAAAAATAAAAAAGAAAGAATAGAGTAGAACTATTTGCCTTGGGAGGCTGTGGCAAGAAGAGGGCTTCAAGTTCAAAGCCAACCCTGGTAGGCTACAGAGTCACAGGCCAGCCTAGGCCACAGAGTGAGACCCTGTCACAAAACAAACAGCCAACCAAACAGACAGACGAACACACCAAATAAACAGGCCACTTGTTATAAAATCAAGGGCACTGGGCTAGAGAGGTAAACAGCCCCAAATCATACACACACGCACACACACACACCACACACATCACATGCACACACACCATGCACACCACACACACACCACACACATCACATGCACATGCACACACACCATGCACACCACACACATCACATGCACATGCACACACACCATTCACACCACACACACCACACACATCACACACACACACACCACACACATACCACACCACCCTCCCAGACACAGATACATTCACTCACTCAAAAAAATACACATTTTTTTGGTTTTGAGATCTGGCTGGCCTGGAACTGACTATCTAGACCAGGTTCAAACTTAGAAAGATTTGCCTGCCTTTGCCTCCCAAGTGCTGGGACTAAAGGCATGCGCCATCTCACCTGGCACAAAATGACACTACTTAATCAATGCTACTAGGAAAAATTTCCCTTTTTCCTTCCTCTCCTGGCTTTTAAGACAAGGTTTTATACAGCCCAGCCCAGCCTAGCCTTGAACTCTTCATCCCCCTGCCTCTACTTCTCAAGTTCTGGGATGACAGGTACAAGTTCTACTTTACTTCTCACTTGCAGTGGTGGCGCACGCCTTTAATCCCAGCACTTGGGAGGCAGAGGCAGGCAGATTTCTGAGTTCGAGGCCAACCTGGTCTACACAGTGCGTTCCAGGACAGCCAGGGCTGTTACATGAAGATACCCTGTCTTGAAAACAAACAAACAAACAAACAAACGATAAATTATTTAATTAGTTTAATTTAATTTAAGAACTACTCTGACCAAAAGTAACTTCCCCAGCTCCTTCATCCCCAGCACACACAGCTGGTCTCATAGGCTCAGCCAGCTCCACACCACACCTTCTGCTTTCCTTGGCACACATCCCACAGTCCAGGCATCTCCCATATGCTGGTTTCCACAGCAACAGAGGCTGCATCTTCACCAACAGTCTCTCTATCTTTCCAGAGGCTCCCACTCTGCCACTCTGCCACATAGCATCAAGATTAAAGCAGAAAACACAGAGGAACACTGCTTACTGGCTTGCTCAGTTTCCTTCTTATACATCCCTTTCTTGGCTAGGGATGGCACCACCCACAGTGGGCTGAGCAATCTAACATAAATTAGCAATTAATAAAATGCTTCACAGGTATGGACACAGACCAGTATTATCTGGGCAGTTCCCTCTCCCAAGTAACACTGGGTCGTGTTAGATTGACAATAAATCTAACCAGCCAGCCTCGATTTCTTTTCTATATGGAGAAAAAATGAAATCGGATCTCTCGAAACAGGCATAAAGGCACATGTTTAGTCTCAGTACATAGGAAGCTGAAGAAGGAAGACCACCTGAGCTCCACACCAAGCAGGACTAACTTTACAGCGAGTTCAAGACCAGCTCATACCACATAATGAGAGAAACTGTATATTAAAACTTTTAGGTCTGAGGAGATGGCTCAGTTGGTAAAGTGCTTGCCAAACAAGCATAAGGACCTGAGTTCAGTTCCCCAGAACCCACAAAAAAATCAGGCACGGTAGCTTGTTTGTCTTCCTAACATTTGGGATGTTGAGATAGGTAGATTCCAGGCCAGTGACCAGCCATCCCAGCTGAACTGTGAGCTTCAGGTGAGCGACCCCTTCTCAAAACTTAAGGAATAAAGGGGCAGAGGAGGATGCTATGCTTGGAGGATGCTTTGCATGGACCTCTAGCGCCTGCACACTCACTAATGCCTGTAACTCCCAGTCCGGGGATCCAGCACCCTCTCATGGCCTCTACGGGCATCGCACATATGCAGTATACATATGTCAAACACATAAAATTAAAATAAACACATCAATCTTTACCAAAAAAAGAGGCGTTTGCTCACTTGGACATGAGCTAAATGTCCCTCAGTGGCAGAGAAGACAGATTATGGTTTATATGTAAACACACTACTGTGGAACAGTAAACATAAATAAACAGCACCTATATAAATAAATTTGTATATTTGTGTACCTATATAAATAAATCTCAGAAACATAAGACAGTTTTTGGGGGGGATACTTCACAATGATGACTTCACTTAAAGTGTGTGAAAGAGAGAATGCACATGGAATGTTCTGGAACACGACTGTTAGAAGTAAAGAGGAAGCTGGGCAATGGTGGCACATGCATTTAAACCCAGCACTCAGGATGCAGAGGCAGGCAGATCTCTGAGTTCAAGGCCAGCCTGGTCTACAGAGTGAGTTCCAGGACAATCAGAGCTACACAGAGAAACCCTATCTCAAAACAAACAACAAAAAGGTAAAGAGGATTATTACTCAGGATAACAGGAATGATTCATCAACAGGCTATCATACATGTGGAATTCTATGCACATAAAAATCATGTCAAGAACTGTCATAGAAAAGAAAATAGGAATACAGAGAAAACTGAAACCCAGGGGCCTGGAGAGATGATGGTTCAGCAGTTATGAGCACTGGCTGCTCTTCCAGAGGTCCTAAGTTCAAGTCCCAGCATGCAGGTGTACATGCATTCATATACAGAAAATAAATAAATCTTTTTAAAAAGAAAAAAAACCCCACAGAATTGTCAGAGTTAAAGTAAACAGAAACCCAAGTTGGTTGCTTGTTTGGAATCTCTCACAATTTGAAGGTAAAATGTCCCCTATGGCTCATGAACTGAGCACTTGGCCCCCAGTTGCTGGTTAGGAGGTGAGGTCTTGTGGAGGAAACAACTGGCCCCAGCCTTCCTCTCTTTCTGTCAGCAATGAGATGAATAGGTTTCTCTATGCCCTGGCAGACATGCTGTTCTGCCTCTCTGTGGGCCTAAAACTAACAGAGCCAAGAACCTACAGAGCCAAGAACCATGGCCTGAGCCATGTGAACTGAAACCCATAGCTCTTCCCTTTCAATGTCTTGCTGAGCCAGCGGATCGATCAGCAGGAAAAGGCTTCACTAAGCCAGTTCCTGCTAAACTGGATGTCCTGAGTTCAACCCCTGGGACTCATATGGTAGAAGGACAGAACTGACTATCACAAGTTGATCTCGGACCCCACGAGAGTGCCACGGCACATGTACATGCATGCTTACACACACACACAAAAGTGTTCACATACATACACACATACATCAAGCACACATATGTACACATAATGCACACATGCAAGCATGCCCTCTAGCACACTTGCACATACACGCACACATACATACACGCACACACACACATACATCATTTTTAAAATGCTGTTTATGTCTAGTATTTTGTCTCAGTGGAGGGAGGTGTGACTAACATGTTCTGTAAAAGCAAATACCAAGTCATTGGGTATTCTGACACTGGGGAGGTCTCTGAGTGCAGGGGGAAGAGAGTGTGGGGGAGGCTGCAGGAGCATCAGACTCATCTATGAAAAGACACAGAGAAGAAAAGAGGAAGAAGAGATCTCAGACTCCAGCAAGGCTCCAAGAAGACTGTGCCCAGGACAAGCAACAGTTGCCAGTTCGGAGGAGTTGGATGCCAGTCAGAAATGGCCGGACTCCAGGACCTCCTGGTGACTAATCACTGGCTGGGAGTCACCAGGGCAGGAGGGACAGAAATGTGGCTTTGACCTGAATGCCAACATGGCCTGCAGGTACAACAGTCGGAGGCTGCCAGCCAACGGTGCCTCCCTCAGCAGGAGCCTTTGAAGACAAGCCTGAGTAACATAATGCCCATGGCTGCCACAGGACAGTCACCCAGAGGACACACTAGCCGCCCAGTACACAGTAATGAAGCAGCAGTTCAAAACAGAGACAGTGGGATCAATGGACAACAACAGGCTGTGTTCAGGAGTGAGATGACACACCTTTCCAAGCACACAGGAAGTCTTAAACAATCGTGTATACAGTAGGTCATAGCAGGGCTCTAAACACAGTAAACGATACTTGGCCACAGGGCTGTGTTATTAGAAATAGATCATAAAACTATTTTAAACTCATGTTTTGACATTGAAATTGATGAAAGACCTACCATATGAGTTAATGATGAGCCAGTGTGGCACACAGGTCTGTAACCCCAGAACTTTGGGAGGTGGAGCCAGGAGGATCAAGGCTAGAGCTGGAAGATGGCTCAGTGAGTAAAGACACCTGCCATACAAGTATGCCAACCTGAGTGCCAATGCCCAGAACACATGTCAACATAGGTCCATGTGTGTGCCTGTGACCTCAGTGCTCCTACTGTGAGATGGGAGACAGAAGAATCCCTGGAAGCTCGTGGGCCAGCTAAGTCTGGAGCTTACAACAGACATCCCTGTCCCAAAAAGGTGAAGGCAAAGACTGATACCTAAGTCTAACCCCTGACCTCCACATGTGTGCTGAGGTACATACAAACACATACACATGAATGTACACATTTACATACAAACACATCATACACACACATACACACACACAAATGTACACACACACACAAGCACACACAAAAGAATTCAAGGACAGCCTTGGCTACATTGTTAATTTTAGGCTAGCTGGTGCTACATGAGACCCTGTCTTTAAAAAAAGAAATTTTAAGGTAGGGAAAATCTCAGAAGAAAACAAGAAACTAAGAATTCCTTTAACCCCTACATGGGAGGCAGGGCAGAGGGAAAGGCACAGGGGTGTCTGAGTTTGAGGCCAGCCTGGACTACATTGCATGTTCCATTACAGCCAGGGCTACACAGAGAAACCCTGTCTCAAAAAACCAAAAAAGAAAAAGAAAGAAAGGAAGGAAGGAAGGAAGGAAGGAAGGAAGGAAGAAAGAAAGGAAGGAAAAGAAAAAGAAAGAAAAAAAGAAAACAAGAAATTACTTAGAACTAAGACAGTGAGGTCATCAGGAGATGAACCTGGAAGGACATATTAAAGGAGGGCTCAGGGGAAGCATAACCTTCAGTGCCCACCATAGAACAGAAAACCCAAGGCTACTAATTGATAGCTGATAACAAAATCGGAAGGAGGGAAATCACAGAGGAAGCAGATTCGTCAAGGATAAAACCAAGAAAGAATCAACAGAGCCACAGCTGGATCCTCTCAAAGACGGATATTGACAGATCACTGGCAAGAGCACCCTATATGTGTGAGAAATGAACAAAGAAAAACCACATAACGCAGCTAGAGCAGACTCAAAACCAACAATCGCTCACATTTACGAGCTGGCGTCATGCCCCGTTCGATTGCACAACGTCTGTTTACAGGTGAGATCGACTCCCACGTCCTCTCCGCCTGTGCACCAGCGCTTCCCGCCAGCCCCTCCGACCGTTAGACACTCTCTTCCACGCCTGTGGTCAGGCTGTTTCCTGAGCTGGCAATGGCCTCTCCCTCCTATGCAAACAGTAAGAACCACTGCAGCCTCCTTAGGCTGTTCCTGACGTGTCTCCATCCATTCTGCCAGCCCACATCACTAGGAGGACCATGGATAGCGACAGGCTCACTTGAAGAAGTCCACAGATGGGTGGGGCTGGGGATAGGGCTCAGCTGGTAAAGTGCTTGCCATACAAATGTGAGGAATTGTCTTCGGATCCCTAGAACACATTATAAACAAACAAACAAACGAAGGCTAGGTGTACACGCAGAGAGTTTTCTTTGCTCCTGCCAAACACGTTTGCTCCTGCCCTCTTCCTGGTAGGGCATCTCCTGCTGATGTCTTCAGTACCCTAAGTCTGAGCACCTTACACCAACATTGTTCTGCACTGGGCACCTCCATTCCTATCTACTGAGGGACCGATCAATTGATGTCTAAGAAGCCTCAAGGTCCACCTGTGCCAGGCAGACCTCTGAGCCCTTGGCTGGTTTAATCCTCACAGCC
Source organism: Rhynchomys soricoides (assembly GCA_019843965.1). Classification (NCBI taxonomy): domain Eukaryota; kingdom Metazoa; phylum Chordata; class Mammalia; order Rodentia; family Muridae; genus Rhynchomys; species Rhynchomys soricoides. The sequence continues at coordinate 30,184 of JADRCH010013347.1, forward strand.
AGTGACAGTGCATACAGCCATTTACAAATGACAAGGCAGAGGCACAGAGGATGGACTGGGTGAGTGGAATCGGGCCCTGAAGCTATGCTGGGGAACGACCATTCTTTCTTTTAAAATTAGGCCTTGCTATGCCTGAAAGTCGCTATGGAGACCAGAACAGTCTCTAACTTTCAACAATCCTCCTGCCTCTACCTCTGCCTCTCAAGTGCTGATATTCCAGGGACATGTGCCATCACACCAGACGAAATAGTTATTTTATTTTACTTTATTTTGAGACAGTGTTTTTCTGTGTAGCTCTAACTGTCCTGGAATTCACTCTGTAGACTGGGCTAGCCTCAGACTCAGAGATTTGCCTGCCTCTGCCTCCTGAGTGCCAGCATACCCAGCTGCAAAATGGTTGTTTTAATGATGAAACAAAAATCTCTAAAAACTTGTTTTTAGATATATCTGGCTGGGCAGTGGTGGCGCACGCCTTTAATCCCAGCACTCGGGAGGCAGAGGCAGGTGGATTTCTGAGTTCAAGGCCAGCCTGGTCTACAGAGTGAGTTCCAGGACAGCCAGGGCTACACAGAGAAACCATGCCTCAAAAACAAACAAACAAACAAAAAAGATGTATCTGTTTTTTTGTTTATGTATTTGAGCGTCTTGCCTGCATGCATGCTTGTGCACCACATTCATGCAGTGCCTGCAGAGGCCAGAGAGGGTGTGGGTCTGCTGCAACAGGAGTTACAACCAGTTGTTGGTGGCCGTGTCGGGGTTGGAAACAGAACCTTATCTTCTGAAAGAGCAGCCAGTGCTCTTGACTGCTGAGCCATCTCTCCAGCCCCACAAAACTAAATCTTACAAAAAGAATGGCATAGCCTGGCAGTGGTGGCGCACGCCTTTAATCCCAGCACTTGGGAGGCAGAGACAGGCGGATTTCTGAGTTCAAGGCCAGCCTGGTCTACAGAGTGAGTTCCAGGGCAACCAGGGTTACAGAGAGAAACCCTGTCTCAAAAAAAAAAAAAAAAAAAGAATGGCATATAGGTATGGTGGCTTATGCCCGTGATCTAATATTTTGAGGCTGAGACAGGAATTCATGTAGCTTGGGCTACATAGTGATTTCCAGGCCAGTTCAGGCTATCATGGCAGACCTTCTATGTAACAACAATGACAACCTAAGAGAATGTCACACAGAGCAAGCTGACAAGCTGGCAAGGCTGGATGGACTAAGCTGGGCTGTAGTTACATTTGTAAGTCTGCATCCACTGCCCATTCACCCCAGGTCTGGTCATCTGTGACAATGCAATAAGGACATGTCCTCAGGTGACCCTCACAGCCACAGTCACTATAGAGTGTTCCCAAGGTGAAGTGGAAAGTCAGTTGTGTTGGATGGTGCCTTGCTGGGGCAAACACCTGAAGGAACATTTGGCTGAAGCAGACACAGGAGAGGATGCTCTGCTAAAGCGAGCACGTGAGAGGACACGTGATGACGGATTCTTCACTAATGACACGAATGTATTGGTCCGCCTTACATTGCAGAGTTTGTCGGGACTCCATAGAGAGAAACACACCATAAAACTTCTGGTGGTGTGCTGCAGTTTCTTGCTGCTTCTTCAGACTCAAACTGATTGGCAGAGTGATGTCAGTTGAGTCAGATTCACGTGGAAAGACCCATGGAGGACATATGATGTTTGGAGGGAGGACTCGACAGACTGAGAAGAGCTTGGCTTGCTAGTAGAGCTAGCTAGCTGTGTAATGCTTGTTGGTCTCGCTTCTTGGCTGATCTTTGTTTCACTGAGAAAGAAATAGCTGAGAGGGCTGGAGAGATGGCTCAGCAGTTAAGAGCACTGAATGCTCTTTCAGAGGTCATGAGTTCAAATCCCAGCAACCACATGGTGGCTCACAACCATCTGTAATGAGATCTGATTCCTTCTTCTGGTGTGTCTGAAGACAGCGACAGTGTACTCGTATATAATAAATAAATAAATCCTTAAAAGAAGAAGAAGAAGAAGAAGAAGAAGAAGAAGAAGAAGAAGAAGAAGGAGAAGAAGAAGAAGAAGAAGGAGAAGAAGAAGAAAAAGACACAGCTGAGAACTTCTCCTGGCTCCCCTCCCCTCCATCCCCTTCCCTCCTGCTGACTCATGCCTTTTCAGCTGAGGCCTGGCTGTTCCTGTAGGCCATGCCATCACTGCTGCTGTCCTGGCGCTACTGAACTGGAGCTGGGCTATCTGTGAAGTGTTTGCAAGTGGATCGAGCTGTCCTGATTTCCTGACAACTCCTGAACTGCTGATTTCCTGACAAGGCAAACAGGATTTGTTCCAAAGAACCACTTCCAAACAAGTCTACTTCCCTGTATCCTGGTGGGCTAGAAGGGAGGTTAAAGCGTTTAAGAATCACCATTAAAAATAGGTTTTGAAAAAATTAAAGTTACACCAAGGTCAAAAGCAGAGAAGCACAGTGTTGTGCTATCTCCTTCCTTTGGAAACCAGAGTTAGACTTTTGTTTTGGGTTTTGTTTTTTTGAGACAGGGTTTCTCTGTGCAGCCCTGGCTGTCCTGGAACTCACTCTGTAGACCAGGCTGGCCTCAAACTCACAGAGATCTCCCTGCCTCTGCCTCCTGGGTGATATGATTAAAGGCATGAGCTGTTGTGCCTGGCTAAACATTTAAATTATAGTCACAACATTATGTGCTTGGCCATGCCGATTTATGTGAAGCCTACCTTAGTTTCTTCTAGTCTGTGGGGCCCAGTTGGATTTTTCCTGAATGCTTCTGTCTTTCTGACTCACAGCAACACTACGCCACAGAACCCTGTCTTTCCTGCTCTGTCCCCAGAGCCCATCTTGCCTACTGATGCCTGAAGCCACTGAAGTTCAGTCTCTGATTGGCAGGCCTGTCCTGAAATGAGATAAAGCTCTTTGCTGTCCATCATCTCCCTCCTCCAACCTGAAGCATGCTGGGAATCTGCTCAGTTTTCCAATTTAGGTGAGTGTATGTACCGTCCTTTGGCCAGTGAGAAAGCAAGACTCTAATTATTAATTTCTTGCTGTAGCAAGAATGTCACCATTACTGGCCCTTTTTTCTATTTTGGTAGTGGGAATTGAACCCAGGGCCTCAAACATGCTGAGGCTAGACAAGCACTCAATACTGAATGACATCCCCAGTGCTTTTTTTTGGGGGGGGGGGGTGTATTTTGGCTCAGAGATTTCCATCCATCATGGCTCAGAGGGCATGGTAAAACAGCTCATTGTCACGTGGCCAGGAGGCAGACAGAAAGAGACTGAGCTCATTACTTGCTTTTTGGTAGGGATGAAGACAGACAGATGTGACGGAATGCTCTGGGGGGGAAGGAGGGGAGAGCTTCAGGTGTAGCCAGGCCCAGCTGTTGGTGGCTAATGAGAAGGGACCATCTTGATTGGTTTGGGTAGGGGGGCATATTTAGCTCACCCTGATTGGCTAGGGACAACAGGGAAGCTGTCAGTCAAGTCTAGATGCTTACAGAAGTTTTCAGTTTCTTGAATTCTCCCTGAAGATAGCAATCTGCCTAGCTGCAAGTATGACACACTCACAATTCTCTCTCTCTCTCTCTCTCTCTCTCTCTCTCTCTCTCTCTCTCTCTCTCACACACACACACACACACACACACAGAGGCACACACTTGAACAAAACAACAAAAACCACAAACTTGGAGGAAGGGATAGCACCGTGGGTAGGAACACTCATTCTACAAGCACAGGGCCCTGAGTTCAAATTAACTGTGTGGAAAGCCAAGTGTGGCTATGCACATGCTTGGAACCCCAGCGCTGGGGAGGGGAGGGTGGAGACAGGAGGACTGCAGAAGCTTGCTGGCTGCCAGCCTAACTCTGGGTTCAGTGAGAGACCACAAAAGAACACGGTGGAAATAGACAGAGTAGAATACCAGGCGTCTTCCTCTGACCTCTGCATGTGCACACACACCACACACGTGCACATACAAGAAAACAGAGAAATGATGAAATGAAAATATAAACCCAATTCCATCCATTATTCTGCTCAAAACTCCCTCCCAAAAATGCCAAGCAAAGGGGTACACGCCTTTAATCCCCACACTCGGGAGGCAGAGTCAGGTGGATCTGAGTTCGAGGCCAGCCTGGTCTACAGGGTGAGTTCCAGGACAGCCAGGGCTACACAGAGAAACCTTGTCTCAAAACAAACAAACAGACAGAAACCCTCTGAGTAAAGGCCAGTGCTCTTGAGTCCAGGTCACCCCCAAACATCCCCCTTTCATCCCCCAGCACTAGCAGTCAGCTTTGGACCTCCTTTCTCAGGATCCTGTTGTTGAGGGTTCTGCCCTCTACCCAGGTTTATGTCTCCTAGGTACAGTTGTCAACAGCAGCTCTGCTTCCCTCCCCAGACTTATGAGGGATGGACAGCTTTGAGTGATTCCCCAGCAGAATGATTTTTTTTTCTTTTTTCTCTCTTTTTTTATTTTACTTTTACTTTTATTTTATTTTATTTTTCGAGGCAGGTCTCATGTAGCCCAGGCTGGCCGCACAGTACAGTACAAGGAGCTTGGTGAGTCTGAGAAAAGAAGAGGGTTCAGAGTGGCTACTTTGACCAAAAGAGAGGGGTGGTCCCCTGAGACTGGGAGGGAGGGAGGCTGGAGGCTCAGGGCAGCCAGTTCCTCTCTTTGGGCGTATGTTCTCCATGCTCAGCTCTGTGGGAGGCATCGTTTTAATACTGTGGCCTTGTACATTTGTCCTTCAGAGCTATTTGAAATCTGACGGTAGAACACAGGCAATAGCTCTTCATAAAGAAGGTCACCTTTAACTATGCGAAATGAGCCAATCCTCCTGGATTTGTTTTCAGAATACTAGGAGTCAGATCAATGAAACAAGACTTGAGAAGATTGTGAGTGTTCTTAACTGGGTCAGGATGAAACTAGCCAGCCACAGGATCAACACAAAATGTCCAGAAACTTGTGGCCTGGCCTCCAGTGTTGCCTGTTTCTGGTGTGGAGGCTTCCTGTCAGACACTGACCACAGTGCTGTGTCCTTCAACCTCCCAGTGAACAATTCTGATGGTGGCAGGCCCTGGACAGAGTCAGCTGCTACCTGGGAAAGCCCCATCCCGGGTGGAAGAGAGAAAAGAAACATCTGGGGTGGCCAGGGATCAGAGGCTGAGGCTTTCCTGCAACAGGTGAGCATGCAGCAGGAGGCAAAGAACAGAGGCTATCCTCTGACAGCTGGAGGGCAGATGTCAGGGTGGCAAATCAAGGCCTTCTTCCTTCTGCTTCCAGCTCTGATGGTTCTCCATGACTGCAGACTGAATGGGTCTCCTCCAAAATCTGATTATTTATGGACTGCTAGGATCAATTAGTGGCCTAATGACCTGAGTTTGATCCCTGGTGCCCAGTTGGTATGAGGAGAGAAGCAACTCTTAAAAGTTGCCCTCTGACCCTCACAATACACAGAGAGAGAGAGAGAAAGAGAGAGAGAATAATAAACACATGTAAAAAATTTTAAATGTACTTATTTATATTTTGTGTGTGTGTGTGTGTGTGTGTGTGTGTGTGTGTGTGTGTGTGTGTAGATGGCACCCAAGGCCTCTCACATGGTAGGCAAGTAGTCTACCACTGAGCTATGTCCCTAGCCCCCTACAAAATTTATGTTAGAACCCTAGCACCCCGCATGATGGTACTTTGGGAGGACTGGACTGAACTCAGAAGAAGTCATAAGGAGGGAGCACCAAGGATGAAGTTCAGGCCCTAACATGAAGAGAAATGGGAGACTCCCTCCTTCCACTGTCCCAGCCACTCTCTGCCACCTATGAAGGTCCAAGCCACTTAGGAGGCAGAGGCAGACAGATCTCTGAGTTAAGGCCAGCCTGGTCTACAAAATGAGTTCCAGGACAGCCAGGGCTACACAGAGAAACCCTGTCTCAGAAAAACAAACAAGCAACCACAGTAAGGGTTCCCACCACACACAAATCTGTCAGCACTTGATCTTCAACTTCCCCCACACGGAGATCATGAGAAGCAACTGTTTATTAGTCACTGTTTTTAGTTAACTGCTTCCTCCTCGATCTGTAGTCATTACAGCAGCTCAGCAGAGCAGACACCTGTGGTCCTTGGCTTGCAGCAGCATCGCTGATCCCCGCCTTCATCTTTCAGTGGCCTCTCAGCCACCATGTCTGTGTCAAATCTCCCTCATATGACACCAGTCAGGTTTAAGGACCCCATGCCAATCCACTGTGACATTGTCTGAGCCTCATTACACTTGCAGAGATCCTATTTCTAAATCAGGTTACACTCGCTCAAGACAGACAGGGCAAGGGATGCTGAACAACCCAATACATCCATTTCCAGAAGCATGCTCTTGGACAAGATTCCCCAGACTACCTTCCCCTCCCTTCTCACCCACACTTACCCCCTCACCCACCCCTACCCCCTCCATCCACCCTTTACCCTTGAGCTTCCCTAGCAAACAAAGCTACTTGCCCAGAACAGCTTCTCTTAGCTGAGGCTCTGCACATAGGCAGCCCCTCCCCCAGCCTTTGATAGTACTAAATTATTTTTATCAATTCATCCTTCAGCCCCAGTTTCAGAGATGATCAAATAAAGTTACCATCTTACAGATACGACTCTTCAGCCTGCTTCTCACTGCAAAGGATGTCTCTTAAGAAAATCTAGGGAGAATCTGCATTTGTCTGGAGAATAATTGGAACACTCTGCCAGGGTCTCTCTACCAATGGTTCTGCTTGTCCCAGCGGGGCTCGCCTGACTGTCATCACAATGCAGTAAAAGGAGGCTTGAGGCAGAGGAAGGCCACTGGTTCTGTGTGCAGCTTGTGCTGCCTGAGGTTGGAGACTGCCTCAATGGACACTCAGTGCTGTAGCCGTTCATTCAGGCTCTCTCAGATTCCCCAGGAGGCACTTCTTCCACACCTTTAATCCTGGGCAGAGGCAGACCAATCTCTGAGAGTTTGTGGCCAACCTGGTCTACATAGAGAGTTCCAGGCTATAGAGAGACAGTGTGTGTGTGTGTGTGTGTGTGTGTGATGTGAGACAGAGACAGACAGAGACCGAGCAAAAGCTTGCACAGGCACACACACATACACACACACACACACTGGCTCTTACTTGGTACCACACTGGGGACATTCTCGGTTCCAGAAAGACAATGGAATGAATACATTAACAATGTCTTGTTTCCTTTTGCTCTGCCAAGCAAAAGCATGGAAACTCTGAGGAATTCACTTGACAAGCTAAGAACAGGAGGTCTGTGTCTGCACCGTTACCACAGTGTGCTGTCCCCGTGGCTCCTGTGCCTGGGGAGGCATGGCTATGTGGAACTGTGTGCGTGAAGTTCTCACGGGTGAGGGTGGGAGTGGGAGGTGTGGGAGATGGCACAGTGGTTCCAGGCAGTGACTTCCTCCTCCTGTTTCTGTACTGAGGGTGTGTTTGTTAGTCCCTTTGAAGCAGACACCATCAAGAGGATGGTGAGACTTCAAGGCCTGGTGAGCCTGTCCCTTCTCCTAGCTGGCCTTGAGTCTCTCCTGCTTCTTTGTCACACAGCTCAAGTGTCTTCGCTAGTGCGAAGGGCTAATGCAGCTTCTAGCACTGTGTCCCTAGGGAGCACCTGGCTCTCATGCTTTAAAAATTTCCCCTGAAGGCCAACAAGATGGCTCAGGGGGTAAAGGAACTTGCTGTGCAAACCTGACAGTCTGAGTTCAATCCCCAGAACCCATGGCGGAAGGAGAAAATTGACTCACAAGAGTTCTGCTCTGATTTCCACATGTGTTCTCTCTCTCTCCACCCTCACACACACTTCTTTACAGTGTTTTTATATACTTTGTCTAATTCCTGCTTCGATGATAGAGACTGGCCTTTCCCTCTTACAGGAGCTCAGCTTCCTGAAGTCCCCCTCTCCATTGTCAATGGGCTGAGCTTAAATGTTTATTTTAGAGAAAAAAGAACGAGTTGGGCAGTGGTGGCACATTCCTTTAATCCCAGCACTCAGGAGGCAGAGCCAGGTGGATTTCTGAGTTTGAGACCAGACTGGTTACAGAGTGAGTTCCAGGACAGCCAGGGCTACACAGAGAAACCTTGTCTCGAAAAACCAAAAAAAGAAAAAAAAAAGAAAAAAAGAAAGAAAAAGAAAAGCCGGGCAGTGCTGAGCTTGGGAGGCAGAGGCAGGCGAATTTCTGAGTTTGAGACCAGCCTGGTCTACAGAGTGAGTTCCAGGACAGCCAGGGCTACACAGAGAAACCCTGTCTCAAAAAACCAAAAACCAACCAACCAAACAAACCAAACAAGTGATAAAAATATCTTTTTAAAACTTACTTTTTAAAAGACTTATTTATTTAATGTATATGAGTGCTCTATCTATATATGTGCCTGTACGCCAAGAGAGGGCATCAGATCCCATTACAGATGGTTGTGAGCCACCATGTGGTTGCTGGGAATTGAACTCAGGACCTCTGGAATAGTAGACAGTACTCTTAACCGTTGAGTCATCTCTCCAGCCCCTACAACTTACTTTTTAAAATAATATTTTTTTAAATTATGTGTATGTATAGATACATGTATGTGGTTATGGACATGTATGCAGATGCCTGCATAGACCAGAAGAGGGCACTGGAGAACCTCTGTCTGCAGCTACCAGCTGTTGTGAGCTGCCTAATGTGGGTGCTGGGAATTGAACTGGAGCCCTGTGCATAAGCAATAGACACTCTTAATTGCTGAGCTATCTGTCTCCAGCCGATTTACACTTCAGTCTTTGTTTTTATTATTTTTAAATTATATGTGTGTGTCTGTGTTGGTTAATATGCACACACATGTAAATGCTGGAGGGAGGAGGGCATCAGGCTTCCTGCAGCTGCAGTTACAGAGGTTCTGATCCACCGTGTGGGTGCTGGGAACTAAACCCAGGTCCTCTGCAAGAGCAGGGAGTGCTCTTAAACACTCTCCAGCCATCTCTCCAGCCACTAATTTTAGAAAAAAAGTTTAAAAGGAGAACTCAAGGGGTTTGGTTCCATTGCTAAGGGGACAGAATTGTCCTTTACTGAGATTGGCAGCCTGAGCAGTTGGCAGGGCTGGGAGCAAACAGGTCTGTGGACTGGGGTGTGTCATCAAGCCTGAGAAGGGTGTTAGTGGGTGTGTCGGACACATGGATGGGTCCAGGGTGAGGCTGAAGCCAGCAATGAAGCCACGGGAGTGACTGGGCATTGGTGCTGATCAAAGCTACAAGAAAGCACGTCTAAAGAAAGGGTAACATTTTAAGGTTAATTCTGGTCACCCCAAAACAAAGTGGCAAAGATCTCCTCTAGGAGTTCACAGAAAATCCAGCCTCTTCTCTGCCGAAGCTGCCAAGGTCACACTTGTGAGGCCTGACCTCTGCAGGTAATGAGCTCTATGTCACCTCTTAGCTGCTGGCTGCTCTTGGAAGCAGCTCCTCTCCCAGTGTCAAAGACATCAAGAAGATACTAGACAGGGTAGGCAGCCAAGCAGAGGAGGACCAGCTCAACAAGTTCATCGATAAGCTGAATGGAAAAGACATTGAGAATGTCATCTCCCAGGGTGTTGGCAAGCTCACTTGTGTGCCGGTAGGTGGGGCTGTAGCTGTTTCTACTGCCCCTGTTTCTGCAGCACCTCCGGCTGGCTCTTCCTGCCTCGCCCCCACCCCACAGGTCCCACTCCCAACCACTGCAGCGGAGGAGGTAAGAAGCAGGAAATGGTGGCACAGGATTTGACTTGCTTGATTAAATTCCTGCTCCCCTGCAAATAAAGCTTTTTGTTTGTTGTTTTTGTTTTTCCAGACAGGGTTTCTCTGTGTAGCCCTGACTGTCCTGGAACTCATTCTGTAGACCAGGCTAGCCTTGAACTCAGAGATATGCCTGCCTCTGCCTCCTGAGTTCTGGGGTTAAAGGTATGAGACACCACTACCCCACCGCCCCCAGCTAAATAAAGCCTTATTTATGCTTAAAAAAAAAAAATCCAGCTTTTATGTGTTTTGCTACGTGTGGCTGTGGATGGAACCTGGGGCCTTGTGCCTGCTGGGCAGTGTCCTACCTCTGCACCCCAAGCCAGCCCCAGCTATTCTGGGAAACAATGTGGTGCACAAGCTGTCATGAGCAGATGACTCTTGCAGCTCTTGGCTCAGTTTCTTGCTCTTGAATCTATTCTTATCAATGTTTCTCTGGTGTGGAAGACAGAGGCAGCCAGGTCCCAGCCACCCAGGCTACAGAGAGACAAGAGCCCAAGAATCAAGAGAGGGGTGGGTGGCTCAGTTACTTTGCTGTGATAAAAAGACTCTGAAAAAACTGACTTCAAGGAGAATTATTTTCCCTCACAGCTCCATAGGAATGCTGTTCACCAAGGCGGGAAAAACATGGCAGCTGTCAGGGAAGGTACAGTGACTGGAGCAAGAGGCTCCATGGTTACATTGTATCTACTCTGAAAGTAGAGATCTAAGACTGTATCAGCTGCCTTTCTCCAGTTACACAGTCCAACATCACAGCCAACGACTATGTGCCACCCATGCTGGGCAGAGCTTCCTATTTCAATTAAAGCAATCGAGATAATCTTTCACAGGCACGCCCAGAGACCTGACTCCCAAGGAGCTCCATGTTCTGTCAAGTTGACAACTGGCACTCATGAAACTGGGCAGCCCCGAAACTGTGGTGGGAGTAGGTGTATCCGTGAGGTAGATTCTATATGGAAAAGCAAGTGGCATCAGGTCATCTTAGCTTCAATCTACTTTTTTGAAACAGGGTCTCAAAAAAGCCTTGGCTATAGCCTTGGCTAGCCTGGAGGTAACTATGTAGACCAGGCTGGTCTTGAACTCATAGAGATCTGTCCCTAGCTCTTGAACACTACTGGTATCAAAGGTGTATACCATCACACCAGGCCCTATCTCTTTTTTTTTTTTTTTCTGTTCTTTTTTTTTGTTTTTTGGTTTTTTTTTTTGTTTTTGTTTTTCAAGACAGGGTTTCTCTGTGTATCCCTGGCTATCCTGGAACTCACTCCGTAGACCAGGCTGGCCTTGAACTCAGAGATCTGCCTGCCTCTGCCTCCCAAGTGCTGGGATTAAAGGCGTGCGCCACCACTACCAAGCATACTTTTTTTCCTAAGACAGGGCCTGGCCCAAGCTAGAATACACACACACACACACACACACACACACACACACACACACATTAATAAGATGCTGAAGGTAGTAATAACGTGATATTGGTGCTTTTAGGGGGAAGGCTAGTTTTGGGGGTTTGCTTTCTTTCTTTCTTTTTTTGGGAGGGGGGTTTTTGAGACAGGGTTTCTCTGTGTAGCCCTGGCTGTCCTGGAACTCACTCCATAGACCAGGCTGGCCTTGAACTCAGAAATCCGCCTGCCTCTGCCTCCCAAGTGCTGGGATTAAAGGCATGTGCCACCACTGCCCGGCTGTGAGTGTGAGTGAGTGAGTGTGTGTGTGTGTGTGTGTGTGTGTGCTTTCTTAAGGTGTGGTTGACATGTCTGAGGTTTTCCATTGTGGTAATTGACTAGGAGCTGGGCTCTTCTTCCCAGGATAGACTTTCGGCCTTGTTCCACTTCCCTTGCACAGCTCCATCCATTCTGTGGACTATATGTATTCTGGCAATCAGAGCCCCTCTCCCCAGAGGCCTAAGGGATGGGCTATCACTCTGGGAGAGGGTGATGTGACATTCATGCTACTCCAGTCACCTTCCCCAGCTGCATGGAGAGGAGCTCCACTCTGGGGCAGAGAAGACAGAAATCACAGGAGGCCAGGGGCCCCTGTGTTGCCACCACGTGTTCATCCTTGGAGGCTCCAACTGTCTTCACTAACACCAAATACCATTGATGGATAATTTATAATGAATAGTTTGTTTCCTTGTTGTAGGAGTTGGGACAGCGAGCTGGAGGGCAGCCCATGGGGAGGACCTCCTTCCTGAGTTACAGTAGGAAGAACAGAAGTGCCCAGAGTCCTTTGATCAGTAGCCACTTTCTCTATAGCCAGCCGGAGTCACTCCCACAACATGAATCCAGCTGGGTGCAGTGGCGCACACACCTTTGATCACAGTGCTGGGAAAATAGAGGCAGGTGGATCTCTTGACTTCAAGGCCAGCCTGGTCTACAAAGAGGGTTCCAGAGGTGCATGGTGAAACTGTGTCTCAGTCTCAGAAAGAAAGGAGGAAAGAGACAGACAGAGAGAGAGAAAGGCAAGCTGACTGGCTGGAGAGATGGCTCCGTAATTAAGAACAAGCACTGATTTTTCCAGGGCTCTCAAACCAGTCCCTGGCACCCACTTGATTCAGTTCCTGACACTCACATGGCTGCTCAGAAACCAGTACCACAGGATCCAAAGCTTCTGGACTCCATAGGCACAGACACTCACATGCACATTCTCCCCCACCCCCCAGTATGCATAATTAATTAAAAAAAAAAACAAAACACTAATCTGTTCATAAAGGCCTTGCCTTAACCACCTGTTTGGCTTCAACAGTTTGATTCTGCAGCCCACAGGTCCACACCAGATGCCAGAGCAAGGGCTTAAAACCAAAACCTGTTCCTTAGATTCTCTGACCTCAAAGGGTCCATAAACCAGTTCACATCTGGAAAACCTCACCTATACACTTCCCCGGTGTTATTTACTCAAGTCGAGAAAGCAAAGCCCCTCACGGCCTTTCTCTCCAAATGAAGGCAAAATCACTAGGCTGGAAGACACTGAGTAAGCAAATAGCAGCTAAAAGCGACAGGCCCTCTTGTGGGACAGTCCCTGAGGTCTCTCCCACAGCAGTCTTGGATTGATAAACTTGAGGATACCATGAAGCGACCTGCAGACGCCCCAGCCTCTCACCACTTGTCAAGGCCAGCAGGGGACCGCGTTCATCCGGGAGCGACGGACTCACCTCTGCCTTCTAAATGACAGCAGAGAGCTGGGGATGCAATATATTTCTGGGGCGCATCTGAGGACCTCTGAGCATCTGTGCTGCCTTCAGCCTGATGTTTTTCCAGGCTCTGTGCGCTCACTCGCAAGCAGAAAGCCAGGTGACAGGTGGAAACACTTGAGCAGCTGCTGCGTTAATGCAGCCCAGGGATCGCTAACTGCGGATCTGGGCAGCAGTTCCTCCCGGAGGGCTCCACGGATAGGCAGGGGCCCTCGCATCTCAACCCCAGTACAGTGGAGTACCATGGAGCTTGGGGCAGCCAGAGGAGCCTGACCTGCTCTGGTGTGGCTAAGCTGAAGGTCCTCCCCCAGCTACCCTTCTTTAGTGAAGGTTCGTTTATCCAGGACCACCAAGGGCACCATTCCTGGTGAAGTGAGACCTACGGTTTTTATTTCTTCAGCCCCCTGGAGCAACTCTCTGCCTTAGGACTGAGGTTAAGTTCAGCTCTCAGAGAATCTGCGTCTGTGAGATGGGCATTCAGAAGCCTTTTGGGCTCCTTTGAGGCAGAGGAAGGTGCAGGTCTGGGTGCACACAGCCAGTGTTTTCCATCTTCACAGACTGCAGGGAGCTTTGAAGCTAAGGTCACCCTTCTGTGCTGTCCTGAGCCCAGGGTAAGGGCTGGGCCTTTGTACCACTGTACCTGCTGCTGGTCACTGCTGAGAGCTGTCTTCTGGAGCAAGGCAGCACCCTACAGTGATGGGCAATTCCCCGTGGAGGCTCCCTAAGGGAAGGAGATTTCTGCAGCTGAAGGAAGGGTTCATGGGTTGCTTCCCTGTGGGCCCTGAGCCCATACTCTGCCCTCTGAACGCTCCACTTAGTTTCCCTTTGCCATGTAGCCTATAAAAGTAGATAATGGTCGTACCAATACCACAGCTTCTTCAGACAGGCTAAAACTGGAATACAAAACCCAACTCTTCATTCCTGGGACAGAGACTTTGATCCAAGGGTCAGGTAGCCAACATTAGTAACTGGTGTGGTTTGGTGAGAGTCACAAAATATAAATGTGGCTCTTTGGGGGCCCCCTCTTGTGACTGTATGGATAGAAAGGGACAGCACACACACACACACACACACACACGAGAAGTTCTGTGAGTTACCCACATACATTACACATTGAAGGTGTGTATTCCATAGGTAACAACATCCAAAAAAACCAGTTCAGCTTCTAGGCTGAAGAAATACCATATGCCCAGGCACAGGCGTGTGAAGGGGTCCAACGTGTTCGGAGCAATCATGCATTTATTCATTCAACAAATATTTACTGAGCACCTGCTACGTTCCAGGCGTGATCTCAGGCTGGAGGCACAACTGTGAAGAAAACACAGCCCTTGCCCTGGGAGAGCTGACATTCAAAAGACAGGCAACTAACGAACAGGTGGTAACCACATGGCTGTAATAAGCCCCCCAGATACCCAGAAAGCCTTGGGAAGAGAAGAGTCTATATGACTCGTGAGGGTCTGTGTTACCAAACACACAAGATCAGGGAAGTTGGTCTGGGGCAGGAGCATTTGAACAAGAGGCCTGTTGAGGTGGAGCCTGGAGGCTGAAGCCCAGCAGGATTCCACAGGTTCTCAACCACAGGACTTTTGCTTTCTGTGGGTGTGGGTGGTAAACAATACTGAAGCCATCGGAAAGCCTGCTCCTCTGGGATGAGACACAGATGCGGTGAGTCATGACCAAAATCACCTCGCCTGTCTTGCAGCACACTCCAATCGAAACTGCAAAGCTGAGCTAATTCCAAGATCACAAGGCAGTTAACAATGAGTGTGGGACCAGGGAGTGAACTGTACCAGCCTCAACTGGGTGAGCGCTCCAGGAAGAAATGCAGGGGCGTGGTCTGAGTGGCACCTTTTTCAAACAAGATTGTCCTCCACCAGATGGTGGAAGTTGGAGATTCCAGTCAATGTTACCTAACCAACTGTACAAAATGCAAGCCTAGCTGGGTTAATGATGAACGTACAGCATGCAGGATGCCTGGATGGGCAGAGAGCAATGAGGCACATTTATCAAATAATGATTTGTGTGAAGTTGGTGTTATTCTTTCTCTTTGGTGCAGGAACTAGGTGTAAAAAAAAGGTACAGAAATAAGATGGTTTTATGGTTTTTAGGATTTTTTTTTTTTATTTAATGTTTTGAGTGTTTGGCCTGGATGCATGTCTGTGTACCATGCACATGCCTGCTGCTCTTGGAGGTGAGAAGAAGGCATTGGATCCTCTGGAACTGGAGTTACAGATGGTTGTGAGCCACCATGTGGGTGCTGGCAAATGAACCCAGGTCCTCTGCAAGAGCAGTCAGTGCTCTAACCACTGAGCCATCCCTCCATTCTTTTGTGTTTAATTTTGTACCCATCTGTGTTTGTGCACATTGAGTGCCTGCCCACAGAGATCATGGAGGCCCTGGCTCTAGCATTACAGGTGGTTGTGAACCTCTATGTGATTGCTGGAAATTGAACCCGGGTCCTCTGGAAAAGCAGTCAGTGAGTGCTCTTAACTGTTGAACCATTGATCCATCTTTCCAGTCTTGTTTTGTTTTGTTTGGTGTGTGTGTATGAGAGAGAGAGAGAGAGAGAGAGAGAGAGAGAGAGAGAGAATACTTCATTATTTTGTGAGGTTGGCCTCCATCTTCTCACCTCCAATGATCCTCTGCTTCCTGAGTGGCTGGGACACTGGGCCTGAGTTTCCCTCTCTTTTTTTAGTTTTTGGAACATTGCTGAGAATTGAACCCAGTACCTTGCAGTGCTGGACTGCAAGCTTAACACTCAGCTCCTAGGCTTTATTGGGCATTTTGGTTAGTTTGTTTTTGTTTTCTTGAGACAAGGTCTTACCTTGTAGGCCTGGCCTGGAACTCACTCCGTAAAGTAGCCAGGCCTCACACTCACAGAGATCCACCTGCCTCTGCCTGTTGAAATGCTTCAGTTGGGTTTAAGGCTTTTGCCAGCCACTGCATCACAAGCTTTTGGTTTTTTGAGACAGGGTCATACAAGACCAATACAGGAACAATAAACCTTGGAAGTTAGTGAGAGACCAAAACAAAGAACAATATAACTTTAAGGTTAAGGATTCTGTTTGCAGTTAAGACGTTAAGAGGAAGTTACCATTTGTCCTGTGCAGATTAAGGTTTTGTTTGTAGTTAAAGAGTAACTTCAAGTCCTTGAGAGTTAAGGTTTCTTCATGTAATTAAGAAGTTGGTTTTGGGCTGGGTGGTGGTGGTGGGGGTAGTGGTGGTGGTGGTGGAGGAGGAGGAGGAGGAGGAGGAGGAGGAGGAGGAGGAGGAGGAGGAGGAGGTGGAGGAGGTGGAGGAGGAGGAGGTGGAGGGTGGAGGGTGGAGGGTGGAGGTGGAGATGGAGGTGGAGGTGGTGGCGGTGGCAGTGGCGGCGGCGGCGGCGGCTGCGGCGGCGGCTGCGGCGGCAGCACACACCTTTAATCCCAGCACTCTGGAGGCAAAGGCAGGCTTCCAGGCCAGCCTGGTCTACATGGTGAGTTCCAAGACAGACAAAGCTGTCTTGGAAAGCTGACACAGAGAAACCCTGTCTGGAAAAACTGATGTAAACTGCCAAACACCCAAGCACGTGATGTTTCCTTCCCCTGTTTCTTCTCCTTCATTGCATCTTTCTAACAATGTATAAAAGCCAACTGTCACCCCTGTGAGCACCTGATCTCTCCTATAAGATGGCTGGCCAGTCCTTGGTATATTCCAAAAGCAGCTTGCTTTCATTGGACAATCGTTGGTTTGATCTTTTCTCCTCCAGATCCTCAGGTTTACCAGTCTCTCTCTCTCTCTCTCTCTCTCTCTCTCTCTCTCTTGGTTTTTCGAGACAGGGTTTCTCTGTGTAGCCCTGGCTGTCCTGGAACTCACTCTCTAGACCAGGCTGGCCTCGAACTCAGAAATCTGCCTGCCTCTGCTTCCCAAGTGCTGGGATTAAAGGCATGCGCCACCACTGCCTGGTTCCTACAGAGCTTTTTAAGCCTGAAATCCACAAGCATCGGTGCCAAGTTATTCCACCGATCAGGATTTAGGGATAGGGGACTTCCTTAGGAACATGCCTTTGTTGTACATTTGTCCTGTCCTCATTGGTTGGGGTATTCAACAGTGGGTGGGGGTCTTGCCTTGACTAACATTCATGTCTTAACTTGCCAACCAGGATGTGCATGTCTCTTTCTGCCAAGTAGGATATCAGCTCCCAGGGAGGTCTTGGGAACATAAACTTTATTTGACCCCTACTCAAAATGGAAGTTTTATTTCAAATAGTTTTTTATATTGGTGCAGGTGTCTCTCTTATGTTGGGGTCCAGCAGCTTATAAAGGCAAGAAACCGTAAAAGCTCATACATAGGTGCAGGAAGTACTACTGCTGCGTGGTTGGTTCAGGTCCAAGTTTGTTGTGGCCAACTATACAAAGCAGTTCTAACTAACTGACTTCTATTGTGATTGGTTTCCAGGAACACCAAAGCACAGAATATAACAGAATATGCTGTCAACGCTGACCTGAGAAAGTTTCCTAGTAACAGTAGTACAACACATGGGAAATTGTCCTTGTGACATTAGTAATAGTACAAAATGGCTGGCTAGACAGGCAACAGTCACCTGAGCCTTAACACTGAGCGGTGGTCCATCACGCATCATGTAACACCTGTAACTATTTATCCAGAACAGCTAACCTCTCTGACTTTCTTCCCGTGAGATCAGGTCTGTGAGAGATGGGGCCGGTTTATCTTATAAATTTGTTTTTAATGATAAAGGAAATGATAGAAAATCTTACCAAAGAACTCGAATAGAAGCAGAATTGTTCACTGTTCATGGGATTTTTCTTCTTCTGTCCTTGAATGGTTACAGTAGCTATGACGTAACAGGTAAATAAGGCAGGAGGCACCTGGGGGTCACTCCTTGGCTATTTCAAAGAAAGTGCTCCCCCTAATAATTTATCACCCAGATTCCTGATACGTTTTCCTTTGAGACAGGCTCTTGCTATATATGTTGTCCTGGCTGGTTTTGTGTGTCAACTTGACACAAGTTATAGTCATCAAAGAGAAAGAGCCTCAGTTGAGGAAATGCCTTCATGAAATCCAGCTGTGAGGCATTTTCTCAATTAGTGATCAATGTGGGAGGGCCCAGCCCAAGGTGGATGGTGCCATCCCTGGCCTTGTGGTCCAGGGTTCTAAAAGAAAGAAGGCTGAGCAAGCCAGGAGAAGCAAGTCAATAAGTGGTACCCTCCATGGCTTCTGCATCAGCTCCTGCCTCCAGGTTGCATCCCTGCTTGAGGTCCTGTCCTGATTTCCTCCCATAATGGACTATGATCTGGAAATGTAAGCCAAATAAACCCTTTTCTCCCCAACTTGCCCTTTAGTCATGGTGTTTTGTTCCAGCACTAGAAGACAAATTGGTACCAGCATAGTAGGGTATTGCTGTGACAGACCCAAGCATGTTTTGGGAAGGATTGTGGAAGGACTTTGGAACTTTGGGCAAGAAAAGCCATTGAATGTTAAGAGCTCAGTGGGATGCTCTGTGGGGACTTGGAAGATAATGTTGAGATGATGGGGCCTGCTTTGTGAAATTTCAGAGGGAAGTTTAAAGACACTATCAGGGATATCTGCTATTTTTTTTTTTTTTTTTTTTGGTTTTTCGAGACAGGGTTTCTCTGTGTAGCCTTGGCTGTCCTGGAACTCACTCTGCAGACCAGGTTGGCCTCGAACTCAGAAATCCACCTGCCTCTGCCTCCCAAGTGCTGGGATTAAAGGCGTACGCCACCACTGCCCGGCTTGATATCTGCTATTTTGATTTAAGAGTCTGTGGTTCTGGTTAGCTGTGGCTGTTGTTAACAAGATACCAGAACTACTGAAGCGAAACCTTTGCCTTACTGGGACAATTGATGCTGGTTAGCTGGAGCTAAGAGATTAGCAGTGATTAAGAAGAGAACAGCATTACTGAGGTGGAAACTTGTGGGAAGTGTTTTCTGAACGCACTGAGAAGCTGTGTTCCAGAGGCAGCTAAGGTTGTAACTCCCTCTGGCAGCTGGTCTTGGTAATGTGTAAGAATCACTCATGTGATACTGATTTTGAAGGCATGAAGGGATCATGAAGAGCAGCTGAGGCTCCGCACTGTGAGAGGCCATGAAAGGCCATTGGTGAAGGTGCAGCCTCAGTGGCAGTTGAAGGCCCAGGGCTGAAGGAGTCATGCAAAGAAGTTGAGGCTTGGCACGCTGAAGAGAACCTATGCAAGGCTATTGATGAAAGTGCAGCAAGGGACCCCCAGCAGTTGTGGAGATGCCGGTACCATGGGGTGACCACCAAGAACAGCAGCAGCAGTGGAGTGGAGTCAGCTGGAGCCTAGAAGACAAGGTGTGTGCTGCAGAGGGCGGAGCTGGAGAAGTGACCCAAGTCCTTTGGAGGAGCCAGCCTGGGCTACAGATTGTATGTAGTTTCCAAGCATTGGACATTGAGTATTTATAATGTCGAAGTTGTATTTTGCTTGGTTTAGATTGTGACTATGCCCTGGTTCCTCTCTCTTGAAGAAGGAATCTAATCTAATTTTGATTTTTGCAGGAGACCACAGCCGAGAGACCTTGAAATTTTAAAAGAGATTTTGGGTTTTTAGAGAGATTGGATATTTTAAAGACACTGAAATCTTAATGTGTTTTAATTTGTAATGACTGTGGGACTTTTAAAGTTATTTATGGTTTTTAATGTGTGGTCTGGAGATGAATGAAAAAGGAAGGGCTGAGGCTTAATGGTGACATGTTGTGTCAAGTTCACAAGGGTCAGTTGTCCTGGCTGGTTTTGTGTCAACTTGACACAAGTTAGAGTCATCAGAGAGGAAGGAGCCTCAGTTGAGGAAATGCCCCCATGAGATCCAGCTGTAAGGCATTTTCTCAATTAGTGATCAAGGGGGGAGGGCCCAGACCATGGTGGCTGGTGGTCCTGGGTTCTATAAGAAAGCAGGTTGAGTAAGCCATGTGAGCAAGCCAGTAAGCAGCACCTTCCGTGGCCTCAGCATCGGCTCCTGCCTCCAGGTTCCAGCCCTGCTTGAGTTCCTGACTTCCTCCAGTGATGAGCTAAGGTCCAGGAGTGTAAGCCGAATCCTTCCCCTCCTCTCCCCCTAGCTTGCTTTTCTTTGGTCATGGTGTTTCATCACAGCAATAGAAACCCTAACTAAGACATGCTGAGGCTGGCCTTGAGTTTACAATCTTTCTTCCTCTCTTTCCTTATCATACCTCCTGAGTGCAGAGATTCCAGGCAGGTCCCGAAGGCAAATCTAGGACTGAGGCCATAGCTAAATCTTAGAATTCATTAGATGGATTTAATCATATCCTAAGAAGACGAAGAGTCAATAAACTTGAAGACAAAGTCATAAAAAAAAAATGACCCTGGGGCTGGAGAGATGGCTCATCGGTTAAGAGCACTGACTGCTCTTCCAGAGGTCCTGAGTTCAATTCCCAGCAACCGCATGGTGGCTCACAACCATCTGTAATGGGCATCCAATGCTGTCTTCTGGTGTGTCTGAAGACAGAGTACAGTGTACTCACATACATTAAATAAATCTTTTTAAAAAAAAGTTTTTTTTTAAAAAAAATGACCCTACCTGGGCACCATCCATGCTGTGCAGTGAACTGAGTACTGAGAGCCTGCCTTCATCGCCATCAGCAGCAGACAGGCAGTCCTATCTTAAGAACAAGGAGAAAGATGGAGGAACATGCATTTTTTTTCCCCCATGACTTTGGTTCTGTTTGTGCATCTAAGAGTCTCAGGGACCACAGCACAACCCCACCCCCACCCCCAACTCCCACCCTGAGATCCCACACTGGTCAATGACTCATGGACTGTGTTTTGGTGAGACTTTGAAACTGGTATTTTGAGTGAGAAATACTCCTCGAGGGCTCAGGTGTTTGAACTCTTGGTCTCTTGTTGATGAGACTGACTGAGAAAGCTATGAAAGTTTTAGGTCAGGTGGAGCCTTGCTGGAGGAACTGAGACACTGGGGTGGGATTTGAGGGTTTAGCTTTGTCCTCCTCTCTCTCTCTCTCCTCTCCCCTCCCTTTTCTCCCTCCCCCTACATCTCTGCATCTCTGCCTCTGTCTCTCTCCCCCATCTCTTCCCATCTTTCCCTCCATCTCTCTCTCTTCCTTCTCCCTCTCTCTGCATCTTGATGTGTAAATGAAAATGTGATCAGCCAGCTTCCTGCTGCTTCTTTTCCCCAGGATGGACTCTGTCTATCTGAGACCATAAGCCAAAAAACCCCACCTTCTTCCTCAAACTGCTTAGGTCCGGGTATTTTATCACAGCAACAGAACAGGAACTAATACAGAAGTGACTGTTTCGGCTCAGTGTTAGAAGTAGAGAGAGCTGACTGCTGGTGCTCAGCCAGCTTTCTCCTCTTCCTTCCTCCGCTCATGGAACTGTGAGGTCCACAGCTAAGGTGGGGCTCCCCACCTCTATTAATTTAATCTAGTAAAAGAACCCTCAGACATGCTCAAATGTGCATTTACATCAGAACTCTAAATTCAGTCAAGTCGGTAGTAAAGATTAACCCTGAGAGCCCTAAGGTGACTGGCCAGGTAGAAACACAAGTTTGTGTTTCTTCTCAACAAACAGTCCCCCAAAATATAACAAGCTGTTTCTGACTAAACCCTGTCTCACTAAACAAACAAGAATAAATTTTTTAAAGTTCTCATTTGAATTTTTTTTTTTTTTTTTTAGTTTTGTTTTTTTAGGGTCTTACTGTGTAGCTCTGACTGGCCTGGAACTCACAGAGATCCTCCTGCCTCTGCTTCCTGAGTGTTGGGATTACAAGCATGTGCCTAGTTAAATTTGAGGTTGTTTTGAAACAGGTTTTTATTCTATAGCCCAGGCTGGCTTTGAACGTGAGATCTTCCTAGCTGGCACCTCAACCTCTGTGGCGGTTTGAATATGCTTGGACCAGGGAGTGGCACTATTAGGAGGTGTGGACTTGCTGGAGTAGGTGTGGCCTTGTTGGAGGAAGTGTGTCACTAGGAATGGGCTTTGAGACAGTCTTCTGTTTGCCTTCAGAACAAGATGTAGAACTCTCAGCTCCTCCTGAGCCATGCCTGCCTGGATGCTGCCATGCTCCCGCCTTGATGATAATGGACTGAACCTCAGAACCTGAAAGCCAGCCCCAATTAAATGTTCTGGTCATGGTATCTCTTCACAGCAATGGAAACCCTAAGACAACTTCTGAGATTATATATAGACTTGAGCCACCATGTGAGGCTCTAGTCTGAATTTTTCTCTGCAAAACTAAACTTAAATTTTGGTATAATTTTAAATTTACAGGAAAAACTGCAAAGAGACTCCAGAATCTCCTTTATATGCTCCCCTCCCTCCCTCACCATTCCTGCACTGTCAGCATCTTTCAAGCCATGGGCAGCCAGAAATAAACACGGGTCCACTGCCGTCAGCTACACTCTAGGCTTGTGTAGACTCCCCCAGCTCCTCTAGTGTTCTTTTTCTGCTCCAGAATCCAATCCTGGATCCCATGCTGGGTTTAGTGTCATTTCACAGATTTAGCTAGGGGCTTCCTCTTGCTGAAGAAGGGAGGGGGATCCTGGGGAACTCTTGTCTCTCTCAGTTGAGGATGTTCATGCTTAGTAATCCCTTCCCCTGGATGCCGCTGCTATTCCAATCTGAGGAACTGTAAGCACAGGGTAAGAACCTAAGACCTTAAAAAACACTCACACATCCATCCTGCCCTCTTGTTGCCATAGCTTGTGTGATCCCCTAGAGAGAGAGCCTGGGCCAGCCTGCCCTTAGTAATTCTCAGCCAATCCCTTAGTAACACTCGGTCATCGATTGGGTCCCTCCTGTGTCCAATAGGCGGTCATCGATTGGGTCCCTCCTGTGTCCAATAGGCGGTCATCGATTGGGTCCCTCTGGTAGATGTGAGGGGGAAATCGTTTTTTAAAACGACCGTATCCTACTTTTTAAGAAGCCAACATGCATTCAGAGAGAGATGACTAGAGCCACGTGGGGGTGAGAGGCAGGTAGCTATGGTGTGAACAGGAGCAACGAGATGCTTCCACCTGTGAAGGCTGAGAAGGCTTCTGGGGAAGCTGACTTTTAAAACCAAGCCTTGAGAAGAGGGTAGAATTTTCAGGCTAAAAGTGGAAGGGAATGACGGAGCTCTAGATGGAAGGGAAAAGAAGTTCAGAGGTAGAGACAGCGAGAGTCAGGTGTAGAGAACGGATAGCACAGGATTCCCATGTAAAGGAGGAAATAAGGGCCCTGATAGAATGAATGGCAGGAGATCAACCCCCACCCCAGCCAGCAGTGAGAGGCACCCAGATTCTCACAAGGGTAAAGTAAGAGCTGAGGGAGGGGCTGTCATGGGAGGGGTGGCAGCTTGTGGAAGCAAGATAAGCAGGCAGAATGGAGATCATGGCAGGAAGAGATCTGTCTTATGGGGTCATAAGCACCCAAACCAAGGGGATCACAGGAATGGAAAGGGAAGAGGCAGGTGGAAGAGAGCTGGACACGGATGGATGTGAACATGATGAGGGTGGATGGATGGAGGGTGACTGCAGTCAGGGAACAGCAGGACAGACAGGAGTTGGCTGAGGCCGTGGCTGCTGAAGAGGCTGGTTGAACCAAGGGAGTTCTGAGGTCAAAGGTACTCAAGATGCCAAGTGCAAGTGTGGGCAACGATGTGTCTTGGGGGAAGAACGGGAAAGGTAGCAGCCTGCGTGGCAGGTGTCTGCGTGGCAGGTGTCTTCGTGGCAGGTGTCTGCGTGGCAGGTGTCTGGTTCCCAGTGACTGAGTATCTGTATGCCAACAGAACTCAGTCAAGATCCATAACTATGGAGAGTCAAAGCATTTCCTCAACTGATAGATACCACTGATTGTACCCAACAGAAATGTTCTCAAGGGGCTGGGGATGTAGCTCAATTGGTAGAATGTTTGCCTGGCATGCATGAATCCCCATGTTTGATCTCCAGCAGTGCATAAACCAGGCATGCAACCCCAATATTCTGGAGAGGGGGAGCGACTGATCAATTCATGGTCACCCTCAGCTACTTAGTGAGTTCAAACCCTGTCTCAAAAAAAAAAAAAACAAAGAATAGAGCAGAAAAGTGTCCCCAGCTCTTAACCTCTGAGTGATACCACTCAGAAAAGTCCTGTCACAACCTGGTGGCCCCGTTTTCCAGCCCCTTGGCCTATTTTTCAACTTCAACTTTCTCTACACAGTGGCTCTACTCAGCCCCCCTTACTACAGCCCATGGCCATCTTTCCTAAGGGTTTTCCCTGTCACCCCTTTGGGGAACTCACCAAACTGATTTCCCTCAGCGCCCAGGTCTGTGGTTCACATTAGGACAGCGAGCCCCTCAGCGATGGCCGTTGTTTCAGAGAGCCAACCTGGTAAAAGCTCAAGAGGTTCAGATTTCTGCTTTTATTTTAAAATGTAGTGCTTGCAGGTGTCCCTTATGGAAATGTTTGTATTTGGGTTCCTAGGGTCTGCTTTAGGATGGGTTCGGGGCACTGGAGAGTCTTGCAGTGTATCCCAGGCTGGCCTCCAAAACCCATCGGCCTTTCTCAGCATCCTGAGCACACCGTGCCCACAGCACGGTGATTGTGGGTTCTTGGTCTTCTCTGGACTGAAACTGTTTTGAATCCTTCCTTGCCTGGGGATGGTTTCCTCCAGAGCCCTCAATTTATATATTCATTTATTCATTCAGGACGTGCAATCAGTTATCAAAGCTGGATAGTGGCAGGCACTGCTGAGGGGCCGCGGACACCGTGGGGACACGGATGACATGAAACACTGTGAAACAGTCGTCCCCACCTCTGTGAGGATCAGAGAGAATCCTCGAGGGAGCTTTCCTCACCTTGGGGCCACCGGGGTCTTGTCTAGCTCATGGTGTCCTGCCTGCTGCCCAGGTATTGAGCCTGCCCAAGCGTGCCCTCCAGAGACTTCTCTGCTAGCTCTGACACCACCCCACTATACACCACCCCAATATAGCAGCACAGCATGAGTCAGAAGCTAGGCAGCCCTGAGATCCTCGTGAACAGTGAGTTCCAGGACAGCCAGGGCTAGACAGAGAAACCCTGTCTCATCAAAAAACAAACAAAAAAAAAGAAAGTCGCCAGCGAGAGACCGTGGGAAGGCGGGGGTGGGGGTGGGGCTCGGTGGGCGGGGCCTGGATGTGGGCGGTGTCGCTTGTAGGGGCGGGGCTGGCTCTAGGACAAGGGCTAAGGAGAAGGAAGCCTGTAGGGATGGGGAGGGCCTAGAGGGAAAGCTGGTGAGCGGAACGCGGAGGCGGGGCGTGAGCTTTTGAGTCCTTCCTGTTCCAGTGACCTCTTCAGCGAGGAGTGACAGACAGCCTGACGGACCAGAGCAATGGGTGAAAATGTCCCTCAGGGCCCCTTAGATCGGAGCGGGAAGGGAGAGGCCCGGCGAGTGCTCCCACGTCGCCCTCTCCTCTGGGTGTCCAGGCTCAGTGGGCAGCACTGGAATCTAGCAGAGCCACTGAGTCCTGGGAGCCCTAGATTAGAGGTGTATGTGCATGGCTATTTGGGGTTGCGCTTTGGTTCCAGCAGCAGGAGAAGGTCAGCTCTGGAACACATCTGACTTGAAGAGGCCCAGCTGGAGCCCTGAGTCAAGCTGTTTCTCTGTCTCTCTCCCTCCCTCCCTCCCCTCTTCTCCACTCCCCCTCTCCCCTCCCTGTGCCTCAGTTTCGTGGTCTGTGCACTGAGAACAGCAGTGGTCTCCAACTCACAGTGTAAACAGTGTGTAAATGTCTAGCATCCGCTCTGAAGGCTTAGAAAATGCTGGCCACGGTAGTCTCCCAGTTTCTATTTCTAAGGGTTCAGTTTCCCAATGTCCAAAAATTTAGAGCATAGTCCAGTTTTGAGCTGCATGGTCCTCTGAGTAGTGTCTCAAAACCCACAGCCATCTTACTGTTTATAACTTTAGCTGGCTTGGAACTCCCTAGACCAGCCTGTCCTGAACTGGCTGAAATTCTCCTGCTACTGCCTCCTCAGGACTAGGCTAGGCTTACAGGTGTGATTAGTTCACTTGGTTCTCATAAAATATTTTAGAATCAGAGACCGCTGCACAAATTTTCATTGCATTGTATTCTGTTTTGTTGATTTGAAGTTTTATGAGGCAAGGTCTTATGTAAGCTGCTGGCCTCAAATTCCTGATCTACCCATGTCTACCTTTTGATACTGGGATGACAGCATGTATATTACAGTATATTGTTATCAGCACTGTATTTTATTAATTCCTGTTGCTTATCTCCTACTGCGCCTAATTTATAAGTTAATTATAACTTTAACTTTATCATGGAGATATATATATATATATATAGCATTCATTATATGGGGTTTGTTACTATTTGAAGTTTCAGGTATTCACAGGGGCTCTTGGAATGGGCCCCCATACAGTTAAGAGACATTATACACTATTTCCTCCTGTTTAACCGAAAGGGAAACTGAGGATGGAGAGATTTTAGGCACCAACCCAAGGTCATACAGCCCACAAGTGTCAGGATTCAAGCCAGCAACCCCCAACCCACTCCTTCCAGTTTTGCCCTAAAACCAATGGTGTTACATCCTGGGGAACCTATTTAGATCTTTCTCACCCAGGGGACCCAATTGTCTTTCCCTCCTCAAGGTGTCAGGCAGTCAGTCAGTCTAAAGCTAGGACATAAGCCTGTGCATGTTGGTGCACACATAGGGGCTTAGTAAGTACTGGATTCATGATGCAGGGGAGGAATAACCAGATCTGCCTTGCAGGTTTGCTCTCAGAGTTGAGATTGGCTGTGCCCTGGGGCCACATTGCTGTCAAAGTCTGGGGCTCCCAGAAGAATCCTCCAGTTCTCTGCCTGCATGGCTGGCTGGACAATGCCAACTCCTTTGACAGGCTCATTCCTCTTCTTCCACAAGGTAGGGCCATGGGCGGAAGGGTAGAGGAGGGATGAAGGCAGCTGTGCTGAACCCCTCTCTTCCTCTTCTCTGCTGCAGACTTCTGTTACGTGGCCATGGATTTCGGAGGTCATGGGCTCTCATCCCATTACAACCCAGGTCTCCCGTACTACCACCAAAATTTTGTGAGTGAGGTCCGAAGGGTGGCAACAGGTGAGCCAGAGCCAAAGTGGGTACCATGAAGGAGTTAGTTGGGGGGTGGGGAGGTCCTCTGCGACATCTCTCATCTGAGGAGTAGGATGCAGTATCTAGGGGGCAGTACTGGGAATGGATGCCTGGGGTTCTGCTGCAGGTTTCCTGGCAACTGAAAAGAGCTTGCTTCTCCACTAGGAGCTTCCCACAGTGCCCCTTCAGCTGGTCTCCTGAGGGTGTGTGTGGGAGGGGGGGTCTGCAGGTCTTTGGAGGGAGTCCTAAGCCAGGGCGCAGGAAAAAGGACAGAGTAAGGCTGGGCCATGCAAACCTCC
This sequence comes from Rhynchomys soricoides, assembly GCA_019843965.1. NCBI lineage: Eukaryota > Metazoa > Chordata > Mammalia > Rodentia > Muridae > Rhynchomys > Rhynchomys soricoides. The sequence goes on from JADRCH010013347.1 coordinate 57,480, forward strand.
TTTCTGGCTTTGTGTTTTCAGCCTTTAAATGGACTCAGTTCTCCCTCCTGGGCCACAGTTTTGGTGAGTCAGCTTAAGGCGGGACCTGAGTTCTGTGGCGGGCTATAGAAAAGGGAGAAAACTTGACACTGTCGTACCCGGTACCTTTCCCTGACCCTCAGAGGAGAGAGGACGAGAATCTTCTAATGTTTACCTTAGGGACTGGGCCATCTGGCCTCAGATGAAGGTGGGGTGTATGGCCTTGTACATGCTTTCTGATGGATGAAGGGTACTTGGTGTCCCAGGGAGCAGCCAGAGTTTGAGATGCAGTCTCAACCCCATGGTGGGAAAGGAACTGGGGATGGGACACCCCCAGGAAAGAACTAGTGGGGAGGGTAATGGGAGCTGGGAAGGGGCCACACAGAATGTCACCATAGCTTTTTTGTCTGGCAGGTGGCACTGTGGGTGGCATGGTGAGTAGCTGACTGTGCTGGGGTTGCCTGGGGACCTTGGGGGACAAGCAGAAGGTAAGATAGGAAGAGCCCCGCACCTCCTTAGCCAGAGTCAATTTCCACACACACTGTGTCCTAGTGAAGGCCCCCTGTAGAGTTTCTGCTGTCCTGACTGTCGTCCCCAAGACTCCAAAGTCCAGGGTTACTGGGGTCTACAGCTAGGTCTGGGAGAAGCACCCTGGAGGGACAGAAGACTCCTGTTCCAGTGAAGCCTGTGCCTTCCCCACCCACTCACTTGTCCCTCTGTCTGTTGTCACTCTCTAGTTTGCCTGCATGTTTCCTGAGATGGTGGACAAACTGATCTTGCTGGACTCGGCTCCATTTCTCCTGGACTCTAATGTAAGAGAGGCTTCTGGGAGGCTGTTGTAGGGACAGACCCCAGACTTTAGGGGTGTCTTCAGCTCTGTCTCCTGTGGTGAACATTAAGGAGGCATTAAGGGGAATGTGACAGAGGGTGAACAAGTTAGCCAGGGATCTCCCCCAGAGAGGGCAGCATCCTGAAGCCTGCGACCCTAAGAATGTAAGGGACCAAGAGTATGGGAGCTGGTGGGAAGCTCAGCGCGTGGCCTGGCTTCTATAGAAAGCTGGTGGATCCCAGTGTAGACTGTGAAACAGCAGAAGGTGGATGAGGGAGCAGCCGTGGCTGGAGGGAGATCTGGGCCACAGGGAGATCCCCGCACCAACACTTAACCATCACTTTGTGCTGAGCACTTGGAACATCAACCCTGAGCATGGCTGATAGAAAAACACCAAGACTTCTAACCACCACCATCACTCACAACAGCCAGTGCTATCCCTGAATCTGACACGTTGCTCTGTCCTTTTCCTACTGTGTGACCCCAAGGAAGTTAGTTTGTTCCAGAGGACTCTGCAGTGTCAGTTTACAGCCTTCCATTTATAAAATGGCCACACCCATCCTGAGGACAAGAGCTTCCTTCCTTCATTCCTCTTTCTTTTTTCTTTTTTTTTGTTTTCTTTCTTTTCTTTTCTGTTTCTTCTTTCTCCTCCCCCTCCTCTTCCTTCTCCTCCTCCCCCTCCTTTCCCCCTCATCTTCCTCTTCCTCTTCTTCCTCTGCTTCTTCTTCCTCCTCTTTACTCCTCTTCCCTCCTCCTCCTCCTCTTCCTCCTCCTCCTCCTCCTCCTCCTCCTCCTCTTCTTCTTCTTTTTCTTCTTCTTCTTCTTCAGACAGAAACTCATTCTGTAATCAAAGCTGGCCATGAACTCATGGCAGTCCTCCTGCCTCAGCCTCCTCCTAAGGGTAGGAATTACAGGCATAAGCCGTCATATCTGGCTCTTGTGCATTTGCTTTTCTATCCCCATGTCTCCCATCCCTGCACGTTGTAAGTTAGCACTCAGTAATTTTCCACTGCATGAACCAGTAACTCATGGGTTAATGTGGAATCTGATGCACAGACTATGGCAAACTTCAACCTTTGGTCTTTGTAATGTCCCACTGATGACCCAAGTATAGAGTTTTGGAGCTTCCTCCTGGGTGGGGCTGGGTGGCAGTGGGCCCTAAAAGCCTGAACCTGCTGGTCTTCTTCCATTGGGGACACGGGATGTGGCAGATGGAATCTCAAATCTACCTCCTTGTCTACCTGGTTCCACTCCCTGCCATTAACGGTGACATCATTGATTGATTTCGGTGAAGTTACCCACCCTCAATGGAATCCTAGAGTCTCATCTCTTGGCAGTTAACAGAGATGCCCCCACCCCCAAAAAAATCATCTAGTCCCTCTAGCTGTCCCAGGCAAGCCTGTGCTGAATGAGGAAGGGCTGACTGGCAGGGCTGATCCCTAGGGCATCGGGCAGGACCGGGGGTGTGGGGGGGGACTGGGACCCCTCATCTGGGGCTTCACTACTCACTAGCTGTGGCTGCATCCTTAGGAAAAGGAGAACATACTGACCTACAAGCGGAGAAACATAGAGCACATGCTGCAGGTGGAGACCTCCCAGAAGTCTCCGAGAGTCTTCAGCCCAGATGAAATGTTGCAGGGGTGCGTGCTGGGAGCAAGGGAAAGGGGCAGGACTGGGACTGCTGTACCCTCCAAGTCGGGGAGAAGATGCCTCCTCTTTGTCCTCCTGCTGTTCTTCCCCTCCCCCTCCTCCTCACAAGGTCATCCCCCCCTCATGACTGGCGTTGAATTCAAGGTCCTCCTCCCTCCCACCTCTCTCAGTGCTAGAATTAAAGCACACCATCTCTAGCTGCCAGTCTCCCTTTCTGTCTGACTCTCGGGCTTGATCAAGGTCCAGCTCCTTTAGTGTATTTCTGTCTCTCCCAGGCTCCTGAATAACAACAGCCACTTGAATAAAGATTGTGCGGAACTCTTCCTGCAGAGAGGAGCCACAAAGGTGGCAGCAGGTAAGGACTCACCATCTGTTATTACTAAGGGATGGCATGGGGCCTTGACTGTGCCAGGCTGATGCTTGGCATGTACAGTGTTTCATACAAGGCCCCGTGAGAGCAGGGGAAACTGAATCTGCAAATAGCCAAGTACCTGATGCAAGGTCACACAAGCAATGAAGACGTTCTATGGGAAGGTATTCGGACTAAAAGGGTTTTTTTTTGTTTGCCCCCCCCCCCCGACTAAAAGTTGATGACTGTCATGGCCATGCCTGCCAGGCCTATGGGGAGGAGGTTTTCAGAACATGTGGCAATGATGTAGCTCTGGGAGCCCCTGGCATAAGCATCTTCTGGATTATCTATCCCATCCTGTGTATTTGTCAAAAAACCTTGACTTAGGGTCAGAGAGGTGCAGTTTCCCATCAAGATGGTGAGTGTGCTGGTGAGCCACACTAGCTCAGGCAATGGGCCAGAATCTATAGGTGGTACAACTCCAAGGGGTACCTTGGTTGAAATGACATTCCCTAGGCTTGAACAAGGAAGAAGCCTAGCAGGGAAAAGTAAATTTTTGACAGGAGAAAGATGGTAAACAATTGGACATTCATCTGTTGCTGCAGCAGAGGATATGACAGCTTCATGGAGGAAGGGTTTTTAGCTCACAGTCAAAGGAGACTGTCCATCATGATGGGGGGGGGTATGACGGCAGGAGCAGGAAGCGGGGAGAGATGGATGGCTCACTGTCTTCAGTCCTGGACTTCGGTGCATGGGTCGGTGCTGCCCAGAGTCATGGCAGGCCTCCCCACCTCAATCTAATCTATAAACTCCCTCAGAGACATGTGCAGAGGTTTGTTTCCGGGGTGATTCTAAATCCTGTGAAGCTGACATTCTAGATTAACCATAGGAACAATGTTGCAGATAAGCCATGAGTAAATAGGAGAGCCCTGGGGAGAACCTGGACCCTGCTCTAGAGGGTGCTTATGAGAGCCACTTTTAGGTGAGGTAAAAGTTTTTGAGAGATGATGTCATGAGAGAGGAAGTGCCCCAAACGGGGCATAAAATCCAGGGTTCGGTGCGAGCTAGCTGATCATGGGACTTACCTGTATTGTGAGGAGACAGAGAAGGTCATTAGTGGTAATTGCCATAGACTGATAGGGCTCAGCTGAAGTTGTAAATGTGACTTAATTTCTGAAGAACCAAAAGCTACCCCTCCCAGTGCCTGTGGAAGTAGGGGCAAGTTGTGAAGCCATGCGGGCCAGAGAGGGGACACTAGGGAGTGCTGGGGACTGGAACCAACAGGCTCTGGCAGAGGAGACAAGTTGTCACATCCTGTCTGACTAGAATTCCAACTGCTGAAGAGGAATAACCAATAACACAGTGAAGGTCACAGGGAGCTGGCCCAGAGTGTTTGGGTGCAGGCCGCCATTCTGATCTGTTGGGTTTCTTTTGTTACTTTTGAGCCTCTGTCTCCCCTCCCTAAAAACTCAGGAAAGTTGAGGGCCCAGACTTCTGTGCCTGACAAAGATGACCAAACCAGGCGGTCCCTGTACAGAAGTGGGCTAATCCAGAAGAGGCATGCTTCTGGACAGCCCAGGGAACCCAGCTGGGCCCAGAGTTACCTGGAATGTGGGCACAAATGCTGAATAGTCACTAAGGAGAGTTCAGCATTGGTGTGCTGGGGAGCACTGTGACAGGAACCCTCCTCTATGGCAGAATTAGCTTAGGAGAAGATAGATCCAGATCTTGCTGGCTCTCTGGATATGGACATTGTTAGGAAGCTGTTGCTCTGCCCCCCCAGCCCCCTACAGGCATGATTTCTGAGTAATTCAGGTGAAGCAGTCACAGGTTGCCAGACTCCCACTTTCAGCAAAAGGGAGTCCCCAACTAAGCCAGGATATGAGGTGTTAAAGCTGATTTAATCAGGCAGATGTACCAAGATAGGGAGAGAGCCAAGAGACACAGACTTAGGCACATTCTTCTAGCCCAGAGCCCAGAGCTTGCTTCTAGCCAAGTGTGGCATGTGGGCCTGAATCCCTAGCATTTGGGAAGTTGAGGCAGGAAGATAATGCTCAAGGTCAACATGGATTACATAACAAGACTCTGACTCAAGCAAACAACAAAAGCAACACCTTCTGCCACACATACTCCTGGTGGAGATGTTCTTCAAAGAGGGAGAAGCTTGCTCTGTTCAGGCCCCCTAAGGACAAAGGGAAAATCCCCATCAGTCTCTGGCCAGGGAAAGCCTACCTTTCCATCCAGGATGCTGAAATCCCTACCATAAACCCAGCTGCATTCCATCAAAAACATCAGTCTGGCTTGAGCAGATTGACAGAAACACTTGGTACAGGGGACCTGGGACAGCTGCCCATATTTGAAAGGGAAAGGATTTGTAGAAGAGCCGAGCTTTCTAGCCCCCGTGAGTGAGAAAAGGAGAGGTCTAACACAGTCATCCCCAACAGAGCAACAGCCAGAGGCTCTGAGGGTCATGTCTATAGGCACAATCCCTCTCTGCCAGCCTCTGATAGATCTGTCTGTGACCTTGGCAAGTCCCAGTGGAGACAGGGAGCAGGAAGATCGCTAAGTTTTCTGCTGCTCCTCAGAGGGTCAGGCCTCCTAGGTGCGAAGGAGACACCCATACTTAGGCAGAGCAGCTGCTGGGGTTGCCTATGAACGCTCAAGGATCAGGATCTGTTTGATTTTTGTTCTCAATTACAGTTATGGGTTTATGTTCCTATAGAGGTCAGAGGACAACTCCTGAGAGTAAGTTCTCTCCATTTGCTTTGTGGGTGCCGGATTGAACCCAGGTCTTCAGGCCTGGTAACAAGTCCCTTTGCTGACTGAGCAAATGGCCCCAGGGGACTCTTAATTGTTTTTCTTTCTTTCTCTCCTTTTTTTTTTTTTAAAAAAAAAACAAAACAAAACAAAAAAACAACAAACTAAGCCCAGAGAGAATGGACCTATGACCTAGATTCTGTCCCAGGCGGATGTTACTTATCCCCCACACAGTTGGCTCATCTGTCAGACCTGAGGCCAGCCTCTTCCCTTCCAGCCTTCCCTACATGTGGAGCTATGCAGCCTTGCTCTGGGACAGAGGGATGGCTAAGGGAATAGCCCTGGTACTCCAGTTGAATAACCTGGGCATTGGGAAGCAATCAGCAGAGACTATTCCTAAAGCAGAGACAGACCAGCAGATACAGAGGCCACACTGTGGCAAGGACCTGCCAGGGAGCGGAGGAGAGAGGACAATGAGATGCTTCCGAGCACAGGGCTGGAGGCTAGACCAAGCAGGGCCAAGTAAGTCTGCACTGTAGAGTCCATGGCTTCATAAGGATTCAACTCAGCCCAGGCTGTTTTCCTGTCTAGGATACAGGCAAAATAACAGGGACCCAGCCTTACAGGCTGAAGATGTTTTAGGGGTCTGTAGAACTTAAGGCACACAGCTTCCTGCTGGGGATCCCTGGAAGCCACTTATACTAGTAATTTTTATTTACCTGATGTAATTGTCATCTTGGAGGCTTACTACCTCTGCCTGCTAGCCTAGGCCTGGTCCTGGAAGCTTCTAGCTTCTGTACAATCTTATTTAGGCCTAGAATGTTTTCAGCCTCTGAGACTTATTGCTGAATAAGCATACTCCTTCTAGCCTTTTCTGAACTCTGGCTACCTGACCAACTCAGCTGTTCTGGCTCAAAAATCCTCCCCAAGCTGACTGATTCAATTTGGCTTCTCTTTCAGCCTTTCCTGAGTTGCTCTGCTTGGTCTCAAACTAACTATGGTGATCTGTTCTAACCTTCTGGCTCCTTCTCATTCTCAGACTCCTTCTGTCTTCAACTGTATGTAGCTTGTTCTCTCTCTGCAACCTGTCTCTCTCTAACTGTCCCAGTAAAGCTGCTCCCTTCCTCTCTTCCTCTGTGCAGCTCCCTCTTATGTTGGCTCTCTTTCCTGTCTCTTCTTGTGAGAGTTGGCATATCCTATTCTGTCAAATCTTTCTCTGATTTGTCACTTTTTCTGCCAGTCAAGTAGACATTACTTTCAAACATGGGGGCTTCCTCCTACAAACTAACTTTATCTTCATTGTTTGGATTGTTTGTATTAAAGGTGTATACTAAGGGCATGTCTGGATTCCAGCCAGAGGGATTAAATGTGTGTGCTAAGGACTGAGCCACACCACAACTAGAAACTTTGTTGTTGTTGGTTTTTTTTTTTTTTTCAGTAAACAACATAATCTGGAAGTTCACAGTGTGATCAAATATTCTGCCACAGCCACTGACCTCAGGGAACTTCCCAAGCCTATCTTAAGAAGGAATTCCCCCACTAATAGAGGAGACCGTCTGGCCATGGCTTGCTATGTCCTTGAGGGGCATCTTCATCTCATGCCCAGGTTCTCCAGTTTCAAAAAGGGAGGAGTGTCCAGCTCCTGGACAGAGAGAGGTCAAAAGTAATGTCCACTTGCAGCCACTTGTCTGTCCCCAGAGCACAGGTGTCCTTGCCTAGGGAGGTACACAGGGATGTGGGGTTCACAGGACAGGAGGGGGAGGGGTGACAGCAAGGGGGCAGTGGGCAGAGCTCTGGCACTGAGGTATCAGAGGGAAGAGTGAAGCATGGCAGCTTAAGTTCTAGAATAGTCTGTGACTTAGTCAGGGTTTCTATTCCTGCACAAACATTATGACCAAGAAGCAAGTTGGGGAGGAAAGGGTTTATTCAGTTTACACTTCCACATTGCTGTTCATCACCAAAGGAAGTCAGGACTGGAACTCAAGCAGGGCAGGAACTTGGAGGCAGGAGCTGATGCAGAGGCCATGGAGGGATGTTCCTTACTGGCTTGCTTCTCCTGGCTTGCTCAGCTTACTTTCTTATAGAACCCAAGACTACCAGCCTAGGGATGGCATCACCCACAATGGGCCTTCCCCCCTTGATCACTAACTGAAAAAATGCCTTACAGCTGGATCTCATGGCACCTTTTCCTCAAGGGAGGCTCCTTTCTCTGTGATAACTCCAGCTTGTGTCAAGTTGACACACAACACCAGCCAGTCTGTCATCTGGAAGCTGTGAGGAAAGGTTTCAGGAGGCAAGGTGGGGTTGGACTCAGGAACTGGATTAGGGGCTGAAATAACTTGTACTGTTTTCTGGCTGTGACCAGCAGGTGGACATCTGAAACTCCCTTGAGATCTTCACCAAAAGTGATTTGCTGCTTGTATCTCCTCAGAGATCCCACCTGGCTGGTGAAGTATTTTCACATTCTCTGAGCAGAGGCCCCAGACCTGGAGGAAGCTACAAGCCTGGACAGGCCCCACCCTGCAAAAGCAGAGATGACCCTTCATCTAGCAGAGAGATTGGGTGACAGCGCAGGGTGGCACAGAGGCTTTAGCCTCAGATCATTAGGCTGAGGTGATCTGAGAGGGCTGCAACCAATCTTTCCTCCACGTGGTCCTCTGGGCATCCAGAGCCACAAGTCCTTGGCTAGAACTCTGTCAACAATCAGATGTGGCATTTGTCATCTGTGAGTTCCATAATCTCTAATTAGACGCAAAAACCTAATAATTACAGAAAATAGGATTTCTTAACATTTCCATAATTGCTTTTTCTCTCAGAGTGTAGCATCTAGGTTCATACATTGCTTCTCCCATGGGGAGGCCAACTCCTCTCAACCCTTCCCAGACATACAAGAAGCCCAGTCGTCATTTTGGTTTCTTTTCTTTTTTTCTTTAACATGATTTATTTGTGTGTGTTGGTGTTTTGCCTGCATGTATGTCTGCCTGTGTGAGGATGTCTGATCCCCTGTACGTAGAGTTACAGTTATTAGCCAGCATGTGGGTGCTGAGAATTGAACCTGGGTCCTCTGGAAGAGCAGTCGGTGCTCTTAACTACCACAGAGCCATCTCTCCAGGCCTTTCCACCTCCCCGTTAGTTTAATGTTTATTTTTTGGTAACAAGGGGTTCTTTTTTTTTTTGTTCTTGTATGTTTGGTAGACGAGGCTGGCTTCAAACTCACAAAGATCCTTCTGCCTTCTGAGTGCTGGACTTAAATGTGTGCGTCACCATTGCCCAGCTTAGTTACATGGTTTTTTTGTTGTGGTGGTTTTTTAGTTTTTTTGTTTTTGTTGTTGTTTGGTTGGTTGGTTTTGGTTTAGTTTGGTTTTTGTTTTTTTTGAGACAGGCTTTCTCTGTGTAGTTCTGAAACTCTGTAGACCAGGCTGGCCTCAAACTCAAAGATCTGCCTGCCTCTGCCTCCTGCGTGCTGGGATTAAAAGGTGTGCACCACCATGCCTGCCTGCCTTTCTTTCTTTCTTTCTTTCTTTCAAGTACTTAAATTCACTTTGTTTTCTATGTATGGTATTTTTCTTGCTTGTGTGCCTGTGCATCAGACATCAACAATTTGAGGAGTGCATCTGAGCCTTCGGAACTGGAGTTACAGATGGCCGTGAACTGCCATGTGGATGCTGGGAATTGAACCTGGCTCCTTTAAAACAACCAGTGCTCTTAACCACTGCCCCATCTCTCCTACCCGTCTTAGTCTTCTCACCGTCACTATTTAAAACCCCTGAGTCCAGGCATGGTGGTTCATACCTTTAGTCCTCCATGAGGTAGAAGCAGGTGGATCTCTGTGAGGTTGAGGCCTCATCTACACAACAAATTCAGGCCAGCAAAGGCTACATAGTGAAACCTGTCTCAAAAATAAACACACAAATCTTTAAAACATAAAAACGTACTGGGTGGTGCATGCCTTTAGTCTCAGCACTCAGGAGGCAGAGGCAGATGGACAGGTCTTTGTGAGTTTGAAGCCAGCCTTGCCTACCAAACAAACAAGGACAAAACCCAAAGATCCTCCTTGTGATTTAGCACCAGAACCAGAAAAGGAACATGAAATGTAAGGGGGTGGGGGGCTGGAGAGAAGGCTCAGTGGTTATGAGCACTGACTGCCATGCCTCTACCCAGTCCTTGGCTGTATCTCGATTTTAACAACTTTCCCTTGTTGGGGACTTAGAATTGTAAACGCCTGTCCTACAGTTGTCACTTCTGTTTGACTTCTCTTGGACTGGTTTCTTCTTAAGTTCAGAATTGTGGTATTGCAACTGGACTGTGTGTCCCTTTGATGGATTTTGGAATTTGAATCATTTGCTGCTTTGATTCTAATACCAGCGAAGGTTGTTGATATTTGCATTTGACTGTTTATCACGTTGGGCACTCAGCCCACTTGCAAAAGGTGCTCAGACTGACTTTCCCTTTTCTTTGGTGGCTGTGCACATGGCAGCTGACAGGCTTTTGGAAGGCTTCTTTCTTTGGAGGCTGACACCTGCAGCCCTCCCTGTTTCCCTTGAGGAGCAGGTCCCAGAGTTGACTTTCCCATCCCCTGCCAGCGCTTGTGTGTTCCTGCAGGGCAGCGAGGCTGCTCACCTCCTCCCCCCCCCACACACACCCTGTACACAGTTCTCCAGGAATCACAGCTGTGACCCAGGAGGGCGTGGCTAAGCCTTCCTAGATGAGAGGAGCTGTTCATCATCCATGGCAGGGACCATGACAGACGTTAAAAGGATGACACTCAGGCCTTTCTACTCCTCTGACAAGGAACGCCATGGTACTCAATGACTTGCTATTTCTTGGTGTTAAAGATGCAGTTTCTTTCCCTGAGAGGAGGTGGAGCTCAGAGTGGTGGCATGTGTCTTTGATCCCAGCACTTGGAGGCAGCAAATCTCTGCCTGGTTTACATAGTTCCAGGCCAGCACATAGTGAGATCCTATCTAAAAAAGCAAAAAGGAAGGAAGGAAGGAAAGAAGGAAGGAAGGAAGGAGAGAAAGAGAGAGAGAGAGAGCTTTATTGTCTCTATCATCATCCTGTGCTGTCCCTCAGGGTCTGGGGAGATGTGAACAGACAGCCTAGGTCAAACTCTGCTCCAGAAGAATCCCAGGATGGGGGAGTCCAGGGCTGGCTGACATCAGGTGGCTCTCATGTGCTCAGATGAGCCCTCTGTGAAGATTGGACTTTTCTGAGCAGCCAGATGAGTCCTTCTTGTGACACCGAGCCCACAGTGCTTTGTGCTTTTCTCCAGGTCTGGTGCTGAACAGGGACCGGAGGATCTCTGTGGTAAGTATCACTGTCTTTCAGCTTCCCATCTGTGGTCTCTTTTAAAAAGTAGTTTTAAAATTATATGCATAACATACGATAGACAGAAGATACAATCCCCGGGGCTGGAGAGATGGCTCTGTGGTTAAGAGCACTGACTGCCTTTCTTGAGGTCCTGAGTTCAATTCCCAGCAACTACTTGGTGGCTCACAACCATCTGTAATGGGATCCAATGCCTTCTTCTAGTGTGTCTGAAGACAGACATATTTTACTCCTATATATAAGCAAACAAACAAACAAACAAACATTCCTCATCTAAGCTGCCTGATAGGCTCCAGTGTTTCATGTTTTGGCAATTGAGAACAACGCTGCTATAATATGAAGTGCAAGTGTCTGAGTCCTTGCTTCCGGTTCTTGGCTATGCAGAAGAGGATTGCTGCAGCCTGTGGTAACATGTGACTGATCCTTTGAGAAATTGCTGAACTGTTGTTCACAGAGGCTGAACTATTTCATGTTCCTGCCAATGATGCACAAGGTGCTGATTTCACCCCAGTCTGTCTCCCTGTCTGCCTGCCTCCCCTACCCCCACGGAGGTGCTGGGAATTGAACCCAAGGCCTTATGCATGCTAGGCAAGTTTTATACCACTGAGCTACATCTCCAGATTCATTTCCCCCAAATGTCTTTTCATACATGTGTGTGAACATGGACACAGACCCTTGTCTCAGGACTTCATGTTGTGGCCACGAACCCTTGCTAAAGGGAGTCTCTCACAGACATGAAGTGAAGGAAGGCAGGCAGGGGCAAAGCATAGCTGTGGAGCTAGAGAACATAGAAGTTCTCTCCCCGAGGAGGACCCCATGAATCTGGGGCAATAGCAGGGCACAGTGACCTGGGTTCAGGTCCTACACCTGTTTCCTATGCAAAAGGCCTCAGAGCTGGCAGTTCAGTTTGACCTTGCAGTCTGTTTTATCTTATTACTTTAAAAAAAAAAAAAAAAAAAAGTGGGCCAGGAAATGAAGCTGGAAGAAGCTAAGAGATGTTGATGGAGAGAGGCAGCTGACAAAAGGGGACAGGCAAGGTTCCTGGTATGGCCAGCCCACAAAGGCCTTCATGGAGGAATAAGCTGCCACAGAAACAGAGCTTCACATCTGCAGGCATTGGTGGAGGTAATGGCCCTTAATCCTTGCCTTGGGACCAACTTAAAATGAAGTTTGAGGCCTGATTGCACCCTTGAGCCAGATAACCCCAGTTCCTGAGGGAAAGTAGAGAGGCTGGAGGACAAGGCCCAAGCACCAACCTGCTCGATGCTGCCACCTCCTGTTCGCAGTTGGCTGTGCCCGGGGTTCAGAGCCTCCCGGCCTCTGCCGCATCCCCACTCCAGCCCCCACACCAGTGAAGCCACTGGGCTCTCTGGGAGGCAGCCCCCAGGGCCTTGTCACAACTGAGATGTGGGGCCTTGTTAGTGATGTGGGACACTCTGCTTTCGAGAACATACCCATGGTGATTTCAGTCTGAGAAGTATGACAAGGAGTGGCTTTGTGTGTCTGTGTGATTGCACATTTATGATGCACTTGTGCATGTGTAGGTCAGAGGACGACCTTCGGCAGGTTTTCTCAGCTACAATATGGTTATTCATTCATTATCTTTTTTTTTTTTTTTTTTGAGATGGTTTTTTTTGGCCCGGCTGTTGTGTTTTACTTCTGTTTTTTAAACGTGAAGTCTGAGGACCAGACTCAGGTTTTTTCACAATTACTCTCTACTGACTGAGCCATCTCTCCAGCCCAGGAGTGAATTTTTTATGGCATATATGAGACTGGGTATCAGATACTCACTAGGACCCAGTGCTGTCTACCACTGACCTACATGCTCAGTCCACATTTTATACTTTATTAACTATATCATTTCTCTGACGATCCTGATTCTAGCATGCATATCACACCTGCATTGCATGTGACCTACAGTACCCATCAGTAGCTGCATGTTGGGCACTACAGCATACATAGTAAACAGCAAGGACAGAGCAGGCGGGGCTAGGTAGAGACACAGTTCTGGTGGTCCAAAAACATAATTTTCATGTGGAAGCAGTCTCAAAAAAGAAATGAGCTCTGGCCGGGCAGTGGTGGCGCACGCCTTTAATCCCAGCACTTGGGAGGCAGAGACAGGCGGATTTCTGAGTTCGAAGCCAGCCTGGTCTACAGAGTGAGTTCCAGGACAGCCAGGGCTACACAGAGAAACCCTGTCTTGAAAAATCAAAAAACAAAAAACAAAAAAAACTCTGCTTAGCAGTCCAGAGATCACAGCTAGACTGTGCTCTGGGAAGGGTCTGCAGGGGGCTCCTCAGCCCTGAGAGTCCCAGAGTAACCACTATTGCTTCTCTGCCCCCACCACACCCAGCTGTAAAGGGTTCTGTGAGTAGATTCTGGCTGGGCGGCTGATCTCAACAAGAATGAAGAATGGCTGGGGGTGGGGATGGGGGAGGGAGCTGGGGGTGAGCCGGGCAGGACTTTGGTGGATGGAAGCAAAGAAGCTTTGATGAGTAATGACTTGGTGGACATTGGCCTCCGGGGATGGGGCTTCGTGGCAAGGGTTCACCCTGGTTTTGTCTCTGCAGCCAGAGAACAGCTTTGACTTCATGAGCAAGGAGTTGTTTGTGCACTCTACGAAGAGCCTGCAGGCCAACATATTGCTGATCAAGTGAGTCTAGACCCAGTGCCCCTGACAGACCCAGAGACCAGGAACCTCTAGGAAGGAGCCTGGCACAAGGTGTTCAGTTCTTCCAGTGTGACAACATACAGATGCCCAATCAGCCTTTCTCAGGAAACACATTTGTCAGCAAGTGCTGGGAGGGATAAGACAAGAAGTGACCTGGGAGCCTGGGAGCAGGGGACAGAGTAAGGATGGCACCATGGCTCAGCTGGTCTCTAGGGGAGCCTGTCTTGTGATGGATTCCATGTCCTCATGCTGAGAAAGCAGAGTGTACTTTGGAGGAACTGCACAGGCAATCTCGGGAGCTCGTTAATAAGGCCTTCTCTGTTAGGAAAGAGTGCCCTCTTTGTACATAGCTTCAGGAGGGACGCCCTTGGAACGATGAGGAAGGGGACACACTCCTAGTCAGATTGGTCAAATGAATCCCGATATCAGTGGGGTCACAGCAGGATTGTCTACACATCCAGGAATTTTGAATTAGGAACTTTTCCTAGGCTAGCAATACAGTTGGTCTAACTAGTCCTTTCCAGGATGCTTAGCAGCAGCAGCTGCTGCCACTGAGAAATCTGAGCAAAGTCTGATGCTCTGCAGCAGCTGTGGTAGGATCCTTAATTGATGCTTTTTATAACTTAAATTTTCAACTCATTAAGGAGTGGGGGGGGGAGTGATGTTAACACCTTCATACATCAAGGTATGAACTTAAAACTATGGAACTGGCTGGGCACGGTGGCTCTCACACCTGCAACTCTAGACTAAGGGAGACTATGGCAAGGGGGGGGGGGAGGCAAATCTGAGCCTAGGCTATAAGCGGGCCTCAAACAGGGAAGGGGGATGATTGTATGTATCCGTTTCACCTCCATGTTTTAAAGAAAAGCCTGGCCTTGAGACCTGGGTCAGATCCCAGTCCAGCAGACAATGGCCCTTCCTCTCCACAGTACTGTGAGCTGCTCCCACCAGCCATTCAGCTTGTGCTAGCCTGCTACCAGCTCTAAGAGAAAGCTGGTACCAGATGACTGAACGCCAGGGCAAACCTAGGCTCAAAAGGATACAGCTGAAGGAAAACTGGGGGGCACCCTAGGCTTGGTCCCTTCAGGGCCTGAAACCAAGGCAGGATAGAGGG
>JADRCH010013348.1:0-15006 GCA_019843965.1 Rhynchomys soricoides
CTCAAGTCACTGAGCCTACGGGTCATTTCTTACTCAAACCGCCATGTTCCCCATCCTCTTCTCCCCCTCTTCCCCTCTCTCCTCCCCTCCCCTTCATTTCTTTTCCTCTTCTTTTTCCTCTCCTCTCCCAGCTTCCTCTCCTGAATGTACTCTTCAGATGGATGGTCTTTGTTGAGCCCAGAGAGAAGAACTCTTCTACATTTAGGGGTGATGGCTATTCTTGCTTGTCAGCTTTGCTACATCTGGAAGTAACTAAAATCCAAAAATGGAGGGCACAACTATGAAGGATTTTATTTTTATTTTTGGCTTAATTTGATGTAGGTGGATCCATTTCTAATCCTGACCTTTGAGGTAGGAAGACATATGCCTTTAATCAGGGTCTTGAGTCAGGAAGACACACATTTAATCTGGGTCATGCCTTCTGCTGGAAGCCTATATAAGGGCATGGAAAAATTGTACTTTTGCTCTTTGCTTGCTTGATCTTGCCTGTTAGCACATCCATTCCTTCACTGGTATTAGAGCCTAGGGACTCTTAGGGATTCCATTGTACACTGAAGACCAGCTGAGTCATCCAGCCTTGCGGACCGAGCAATGGCTGTGTTCTTGGGCTTTCTATTTACAGCCAGCCATTGTTTGATTGGCTGGACCACAGCCTATATATCTCTATCTCTATCTCTTTCTCTATCTCTATCTCTATCTCTATATCTATCAGGATATAGAGAATGGCTATCTATCTATCTATCTATCTATCGTTCATTCTATTTACATTCATTCTCACCCTGGCTAATATGAAGGGTAAACTGATATATTTTGTGATTGTTAATATTTCGAGGCAAAGTCTGGATACGTAACCCAGACTGACGTGGACTGCCCAACACTCCTGCTTCACCCCCCGAGTGCTGGGATTACAGATGTGCACCATAACCCTCATCAAATCAGTACCTCCTTGATGCCTAGGCAACCATCTTGCTTTGTTGGAGGTGTCTATAAATCAGGAGACCAAAACTGTGCCTCTGGGAAGGAGAACTCTGGGCTGGGGCTGACCTGGGCTCGGAGGCATCTATTGGAGTCTTTTGCTTGGCACTCCTTGCTTCTTCTGCTTCTGGATTCCCCGCCAGCTGTCTTTGGTGGCTCAGCCTAGCTGCTGACAGAGGTGATTACAGCTTGTGAATGATAACATAATTCAGTGCCCCTCAAGGAGAGTCGCTATCAGAGAGACTTTTTTCTAAGAGGGGAAAAAATATATAATATAGTGGTTGAAAAGGGCTATCTTTCTTCCTAGAAGAACAGTTATTAATCTCTTCCTAGTACATTTTCATATCATTCTAGACATTTATTTCCAGGCCGTGATATTATAAAACCAGGCTTCTGTGTCAGTTTTGATGCGGTGTAACACGCCGGAACATGAAAAGGCGTAATTACCGCCGTGGCCATCGGAATTGCTAACGAGAGCCTGACATTTTCAAATCAGCACTAGTTCTCAGTGATCTGGAAGGGAGGGGGGAGCCTCAGCTACAACTGCTGCATGTCAATGAGGCAGGTCAGGCTCTGAGCACAGCAGAGGGACAGGGCTGGGTAGGCACACTTGGATTCTGTGAGTTGAATTTAGTGACCAACCCTGAGAGGATGAGAGGAAGAATATTTGTTTTGACACTGCCCTTGACTGTCCAAGGGACAAAGTGTATGTGTGTGTGTGTGTGTGTGTGTGTGTGTGTGTGTATGTATGTGTGTGGTGTGCCTGTGTATGTGTGTGTGTGTTGTGCCTGTGTGTGTGTGCATGTGTATATGTGTGTGCCTATGTGTGTGTGCATGCACATGTATATGTTTATGGGTGTTAGTACACATGAGTGTAGGAGGTCAACCCCTTAGAAGTCTTTTTTGATGAACTATTTATATATACATTTTTCAAGACAGGGTTTATCTGTGTAGCCCTTGTTGTCCTGGAACTCTCTCTGTAGACCAAGGTAGCCTCAAACCCAGAGATGTAACTACCTCTGCCTCCCGAGTGCTAGGATTAAAGGTATGTGCCATCACCACCTGGCCATGACATGTACATTTTAATAATAAAATATTAAAAATATTTTATTTTTAAGTATGTGGGTGTTTGTGATACAGGAAGAGACACACAGACATATAGGCACAAATAGACACACATACATGTAGACACACAGACACATACATAGAGGTGAGAGAGAGAGAGAGATAGAGATAGAGATAGAGATATATGCAGGTACTTACAAAGGCCAGAAGAACCCATCAGCTTCCCTAGAGCTATGGTTACAGGCCATTGTGTGCCAAACTGTGGGTGCTAGAAACTGTACTTGGGTCTTTAGCAAGAGTAGTAAGTGCTCCTAACCATCTTTCCAGTCCCATATATAAATATATATGAACACATATTTAACATTTATTGTATGCATGTGTTTATATATGTATGCCCACCACAGTACACCTGTGGAAGCCAGAGAACAACTTTTGAGGTGTCTGTCTCCCCATTCCTCATTAAGGTTCAGGAGATCAAATTCAGTTGTCAGGCTTGGTAGCGAGGCCTTTATCCATTGAGTCATCTCACTGGACCACCTTGTTATTTGACATAGGGTCTCTCAGTAGAACCTGGATTCACCAAGTAGGAAAAAATGGCTGCCTCCCCAGTGCTGGTATTGCACATCACTATAGATATGGTGTTTTTTTTTTGTTTGTTGTTTTTTGTTCTGAGAATCAAACTCAGGTCCTGCTGTTTGAGCAGCAAACTCTTCACCAACTGAGTTATCTCCAAGCTCTGGCACACAAGTATTCTTTCTCTGAGTTGAAGCCCTCAAAAAATATCAAGAGAGCAAAGGTGTTTCTTCACCTTCAAATTGCATGTCCTGTTAGCTTTAACTATCAACTTGACATAACTTAGAGTTACCTGAGAAGGGAATAGCAGTTGAGGGGGTTCCCAGATCAGATTGGCCTGCAGACATGTCTCTTGGGGACTGCCTTGATTGTTAATTGATGTAAGAGGGCCCATTCCACTGTGGGAGGCACCATTCCCTGCGCAGGTGGTCCTGAGTTGTATAAAAAGGCTGTCCAGTCATGAATTTGTGAGCAAGCTAAAAAGCAGCATTCCTCCATGGTTTCTGCTTCAGATCCCTGCCTTGACCTCCTTCGATGATGTATTATAAGATGAATTTCCTTTTCCTCCCTTAAGTTGCTTTGGATCAGAGTATTTTATGACAGCAACAGAAAGAAAACTAGAACTCCAAATGACCGGAGGTTTGTCTTGTACTCTGTGCCTTTAGTTCTTGCTTATCCACTGGGGAGATGGTCCAAGATTCCTTGTGGCTGTATGAAGTCTGGGTGTTCCTGAGCCATCTGTCTTGTTCTTTTCCTTTACATGGTTTGAATTGATGGTGAAATGTCCCTCATGGGCTCATATGCTTGAACTCAGTCCTCAGCTGGGCACTCTATTTTGGAAGACAGTAGAAGCTTTGGGGCGGGAGCATGACTGCAAGTCACTGAAGGAAGGTCTTTGAGAGTTATAGTCCAGCCCCATTTCTGTACCTTTTCCTGTTTTCTGATCCACCAATGTGTGAGAACAGATACTCCCATTGGCGTCTACCATGTTGGACTGAAGCTGTGATCGAAAAGAAATCTTTCCTTCTTTAAGTTGATTGATGAAAAACTAACATTATTCTGTTAGGTAGCTTTTGTTATTGTGATAAAGTATCTGGGCTAAAGAACAGGAGATTCCAGACAAGGTCTCTACTGCGGAGCCACTCCCCCAGCCCCTTACTGGGGGATTCTAGGCAGGGGCTCTACCACTGAGCCACACCCCTAGCCTCTCCCTGGGAGATTCTAGGCAGGGGCTCTACCATTGAGCCACGCCCCCAGCCCCTCCTTGGGGGATTCTAGGCAGGGGCTCTACCACTGAGCCACGCCCCCAGACCCTCCCTGGGGGATTCTAGGCAGGGGCTCTACCACTGAGCCACGCCCCCAGCCCCTCCCTGGGGGATTCTAGGCAGGTGCTCTACAACTGAGCCACACTTTCAGCCCCTCTCTGGGGGATTCTAGGCAGTTTCTTTAAAGATTGAGCTACATCCCCACCCTCTTTTGATTTTTTTAAATTTTGATACAGGTTTTACTTATTTGCTCAGATTAGCTTTGAACTCACTCTGTAGTCTGGCAGGCCTTGGACTTGTGATCCTCCTATGTCAGTGTCCCTAACTAGCTGGAATGATGAACTCCAAAGTCAGGGTAGATGGACATGGATTTTACTCAGATGATTCTTAGGCATAGAGAGCTGTAGTGAGAGTCCTGTTCTTTGTGCCAGTGGCTCAGGGATGTGGCCAGTGGTGGGAGAGCACTATAGTTTTCTCTAATACCTTTGGCCTGGTGGTGCTGGTCACTCAGGGCCTTGGCAATACTCTTCATGCCCTGCTACGCCTGCATGTGTATTATTTTTTCTTTTATTCCCCCCTTCCGAGACATCCTTTCTCACTCACTGTTTCTTTCCATCTGTCTTTTGCATCTCTCATTTTTATCTCCATCTATCCACCCATCTACCCATCCACTTACCCACCTATCCATGCACCCATCCGTGCACCCATGCATCCACCCACCCACACATCCATCCATCCGTCCATCCACCCGTCCACCTATCCAAGCACCCATCCATGCACCCATCCGTGCATCCATGCATCCACCCACCCACACATCCATCCACCCGTCCATCCACCTGTCCATCTACCTGTCCATCCACACGTCCATCCACCCGTCCATCCACCCGTCTATCCACCCGTCCATCCACCCATCCATCCACATGCCCATCCACCCGTCCATCCACCCGTCCACCCACCCGTCCACCCACCCGTCCATCCACCCGTCTATCCACCCGTCCATCCACCCATCCATCCATATGTCCATCCACCCGTCCACCCACCCGTCCATCCACCCGTCCATCCACCCGTCCATCCACCCATCCATCCACATGTCCATCCACCCGTCCATCCACCCGTCCACCCACCCATCCATCCATTTGTCTATCTGCCATCCCTCTTTCTATCATCTATTATCTTTCCGTTTACTCTCCACCTTCACTGATCTGCCCCTCTATTCAACTATGCATCCCCCTGTCCGTCCACTTGCCCGTGGTGGATTGCTATAGAAAGAATTCAGGATGAAGACAAACCTCACAGGGAGCTGAGTTTTCCCGAGGTGGCACTGGAGGTGATTATAGATCACTCTTTAGAGTTGCCTCCCCTGGTGAGGGCTCAGTTTCCTTGTCCATAAAAAAAAGGGGAGTTGGGGCTGGAGAGTTAGCTAAGTGGTTAATAGCATTTGTTGCCTTTATAGAGGACCTGAGTTTGATTCTCAGTACCCATAAGGTGGCTCATAATGGTCTGTAACTCCAGCTCCAGAGGATCCAATACCCTCTTCTGACTTCCATAAATCTCAGGCACACATATGTGCACATACATAGGCAGGCAAAAATCCATACACATAAAAATAAATAATTCTTTTTTAAAAAAAAAAAAAAAGGCTGAATTGAACCGGATGTCCCAGGAGTCCCTGTGAGTACATGGAGCTTGGAAACCTCCTGGATCCTCTTTAGCAGAGACTCCAGGCTCTCTTTCCAGCTTGAGAACTGTTTCATAGCCACAACTGGGTCTCTGGGGCAGTGGGGAAGCCAGAAGCCAAGAGGCCACCTGGCACGAGTGAGCAATGAGAACTGGAATGATTTGTGAGACCATAGTGGAGGGTGGCAGGACTGGGGTTTCCCGGGGCGGCTGGCATACTCTGACATCTGCTATTTTTCACTTCAGTGTGACTGATTGGCTCCAGATGGGCCCCTGTAGACTGTTTTCAGCTGTGTTTGGAAGCGTGCCAACTGGCTGCGTCTTATCTTCGAGACCTCTCAGTGGCAGAGGACTTCATCCTAACTGCCAAAGCCAAGAGGCCAGTGGATGTTACAAGAGGACCCTGATTCCAAAGGACCCCTTGTTCCCCTGAGCAGCTACCCTCAGTTCAAAGACACTCTTGCCCTAGATTTTGCGGGGGCGGGGTGTGTGTGCTGTGCTCGGCAGAGCTGGATGGTGACAAAGCTCCCAGCTTGAGGGAGGCTGTTGCTTTAGGTCAGCCAGGTCTCTGGGCTCACGCCTGTCTTTCCTTTGCAGCCCACAGGAAATCTGACCTCACTGAAGGGACTTGGGCATGGTCCCAGCCGCTAACATTTTTTTTCTCTCACAGATCCCTTTAGCTTCAATTTGCTCATAACCTTGGGGGACAAAAACCATTTGCTTTCCGAGTCTTTCACAGAACAGTTTGGCAGAGGGAGAAAGTCCCTTGGCCAGACATCAGGACACTGAGTGGAAGCAGGAATTGGTAGTTTCCAGGCCAAGTGACTTTGTACTCTCTAGGACCTAAATTTTCACTATTATAACTGAAGAGACTTTTTTGTTTCTTTGTGCACATGGAGGTCAGAGAACAACCTAGGGTGTCATTTCTTGGATGCTGTCTATCTTGTTTTTGAGACAGGGTCTTTTGCTGGCCTAAAACCCACAGATTAGGCTGGGATGCTGGGATGAGTCTCAGTGATCTACTTGCCTCTACCCTTCCAACAGTGAGAGAACAAGTGTGTGCCCCCACACCTGGCTGGCTGCCTCCCTCCCTCCTTTCCTTCCTCGTGTGTGCGTGTGTGTGAGAGAGAGACAGAGAGAGAGACAGAGACAGAGAGACAGTCTTTGTGTGTGTCTCTGTGTGAGAGTGTGCATCTTCGTGTGTATCTGTGTATCTGTGTCTGACTATGTGTGAATGTGTGTGTGAGTGTATATCTGTGTGTGTGTATGTGCGAGAGAGATTTTGTATGTCTCTGTGTGTGAGTGTACATGTCTCTGCATGTGAGAGAGTCTCTCTCTCTCTCTCTCTCTCTCTCTCTCTCTCTCTCTCTGTACATAGCCCATGTATGAAGGTCAAGGGACAACTTTGTGGAATAGTTTTTCTCCCTCTACTTTTTATATGGGTTCCAGGGACTGAACTCAGGTGGGCAGACTTGTGCAACAAATGCCTTTACCCACACAGGCACCCAGCTGGCCCACGTCTGGCTTTTTCACATGACTCTGGGCATGGGATTCAGGTCCCCTAGCTTGTAAGGCAAGCACTCCCAGCCCCTCCCTGGGGGATTCTAGGAGGGGCTCTACAAGTGGGCCATGCTTCTAGATAGGGGGATTCTAGATAGGAGGTTCATCACTGAGCCACGCCTCCAGCCCCTCATTAAGGGATTTTAGGCTAGGGCTCTACCCACTGCACCACACCCCTATCCCCTCACTGGGGGATTCTGGGCAGGGGCTCTGCAACTGAACTGTGTCCCCATCCCCTCACTAAGAGATCCTAGGCAGGCACTCTACTATTAAGCTATACCATCAGCCTATTATTTTTGTTTTTAGAATTCATAAAGTATATGTGCTATCATTTGAATCCATCAATATGCAGCTCAATCTCTGTTTTTAATCATGACCACAGGAACAGAGTTGCATCTTGCTGGGGGAGTGCTACTTCCATCAAACAAATGCCGAGCTCCGCCGTCGCGCTGTGATCTTTCCATCTATTCAAACCGGCATTGAACGCTGTGATTTATTAGTGGTAGCCCAGAGAGGAGGAGGAGGAGATCAAGAGAAAAATCAAAAAAATGTGCAGACGGCCGGCTTCCAGACAGGCAGAGTGGAAAGATTTTTGTGTCATTTTATTTTATTTTTGATTAGCATGGAAGGATTGGACCTATTAGCCGAGTATAGTGTGTTATTTGAACACCTACACCCAGCTTTCTCCCCTCTCTTATTCTCTGTCTCTCTCCTTACTGCCCCCACCCGTGTGTGCTCACACGCTTGCTTGTGTGTGTGTGTGTGTGTGTGTGTGTGTGCGCTTGCGCATCCGTGCTCTCATGTGTGCCAGAGGTTGACATTAGGTGTTTTTCTCAGTTGTACTCCACTTGATATATTAAGGCAAGCATTCCCACTTGAATCCAAAGCTCATAGATTTGGCTAGGTTAGTTAGCCAGTTTGCCCCAGGGATCCCCGTCTCTACCTCCTCTGCATTGAGAATACAGGTGGGATGCTACACCCACCTGATATTTACAAGGGAGCTGGGGATCCAAACTCCAGTCCTCATGGTTTTATGGTGAGTGCTTTACCCATTGAACCACCCACACAGTCCCATTTGTTATGAGACAGGGTCTCCCTATGAAGCTCAGGCTAGCCTCAAACTCACAGTCCTGCCCCAGCCTCCCAAGGGCTGGGATTAGAGACATGCACCTAGCCCCCTCCCTGTCTCTTACTGTCTCTTTCTACTCCTTCCTTCCCTCTTCCATCTCCCTCCTTTGAAGATTTGCTTTTCTGCCCCCCACCCCCACCCCAGGATCTCATATAGCCCAGGTTGGCTTCATACTTGCCATGTAGCCCAGGCTGGCCTTGAACTCCTTATGTTCCTATCTCAGCCTCTCAAGGGCTGGAATTATACGTGTGCACCATCATGCCTTGCTTCCTTGTCTGTATTACTGGAGTCTTTGAACGTGTATCTTCTTGATCTTCGTAAAGTCCATCACAATTAAGAAACTACAGTCGTGTCTCTGTGGCCTTGAACCCCAGAACTTGGTCCTTCTGTCCAGCTGCACTCCCATATTCCCTCGGCCTCTAGTATTACTATGGTAGTCCTAGCCACGCTAGGTGTTGTAGCTACATGTGTGGATGTAGTTATCCTTAGGTCATCCTTGCTCCCATCAGCTCCTCCCCTGCACGGCTTCCCAGGAAGAGTCATGCAAACCCCCTCCCAGCTTCCTCTCCAGCTACCCTTGAGTCTCACAGCATCTCTATTAGAACGGTACCCCTTGCAGGGGGAGCTGGCTCACTCAGTGTTTCCAATCCCTTCTCTGAGACACTTTAGGCCTGAGTATTCTTGGCTAGGTCTGAATGAGGTGGTGGTAGCCTAATCCCATGGGCACACAAGAGTTAAGGTGCCAGTTGTGTGTGTGTGTGTGTGTACATGCATGCATGCACATGCTCACATGTGTGCCTCTGGGCATGTGGAGGCCAATCTGAACTGTTGAAACTCAGGTGCTAATCCACCTCGATTTTTGAGACAGGCCTCTCATTGGCCTAGAAGTCTCCAGGTAGGCTGGGCTGGCTGGTCAATGAGCCCTGGGGTTGCATCTGCCTCTACCTCTAAAGCTTGCAAATTATTAGGGCCCAGCTTTCTTTCTTTCTTTTTCTGTCATTTCCCCGGCTCCTCTACTGCAGTTTGACACCTCAGCACCTCAACTCAACTGACTTTCTGTCTTCATCTCTAAACTTGCTCTTTCTGCAATGGCCCTCATTTCCTTGCTGTTGAACCTTGGGGTGCCTCTGAAAGTCTCAGAGGCCGTCTCAGTAGCTCCTTTTGCTCGGCGCACCACAGTCAGGATGATAGCGCATGGCTACCCCATGGCCACAGATCTGAAAAGCTGCCATCTGGTCTCACCCTCACCTTTCTTTGTCAGGACTATTTTAGTAGAGTCTCTGCATGATCTTATATCTCGACCCCCTGCCTGCTTGGTTCATTTTATTTTTAAAAAGTTTGGAGTGCTAGGATGGGACCTTGGACCACAGACATGTGAGTCAAAGACTCCAACATTAAAGCTCCATCTCAGCCGAAAGTTACAACCACAGCATAGATCCACCCCCAGCCTAGAACTACACCCCTGGCGCAGTGCTCCACCCCTAGTTCAGAGCTTCACACTTAGCCCAGAGCTAAACCCCACCCCCAGTTCAGAGAGCTCCACCCCTATTCTAGAACTCCACTCTTAGCCTAGTGCAGCACTTTCCGTTCAGAGCTCCACCCCCAGCCTAGCCAGGATCTGTTCTGTCAGCTCTTAGAAAGAGGTCAGCCCATTGGATCCTTATCAGGGGGTGAGGTCTCACATCCTAGGCCCCAAGCAAAGGTTCATTCCTTTTTCCTCTGAGAGTCCAGGTTCTTGATTGCCTGCTCAGGGGTTCTAGAAATTCCACGTAGGAATTAGGACCTCACTCCAGACTCCTGTTGCCCGTGCAGGTAGCGAGGTCTTCCCCAGCCAACAAACTGCCTCCATCCAGTTAGCCTCCAGATAGTTTAATGCATCACGATACAATATGCAGCGTTTACCAGTAGATGGCACTGTGGTCGTTTCCAAAAGGCAGCTGAGACTTTTAGAGAAAGAAAATGTCCAAATGGCAGCAACAGCTGCACTCGGAACCCTGCGGGGAGCGTTCAAAAGCATTAACCCCTGAGTGGTAGAGAAGCAGTAGCTGGAGGCAGAGGGGATCTTAACCCCCGGAGGCCAGGCCAGAGGAGCAAGGGCAAGCAGTGGTAGGAGAAAGCAAACTGCAGGGGGCCCTTTCTTAGGGACAGCCAGGGGCTCAGTTAGCCCAGGGGTGGGGTTTGTAGTCACTCTGCTTCTCCGTTGGGGGTGGTTTTCTAGAGATGAATGCAGCTAGGAGACCCGTGCTGACTGTGTGAGATTGCCCTGCAGTCTCTTTTTAGCACCCACTTTGGGCCAATAATTTAAATGGTGGCTCCTCTACCCGTGAAGGAACATTTCTTATTCGTTTGTGTTGGTTTTCAGAATACCCGATAAGTATCAGATGCCTTAGAAATAGTTGTTGAACCAATGCCTAATTGAATAGATGGATAAATAAATCTTGGGTGTGTGCATGTGTGGGGGGAGGAATTCTCCCTTTGTTGGGAGTTGAACCCAAGACCTCCTGTGTGTTAGGTAAGTGCTCTATCACTGGGTTTCAGTCCTGAGAATCAGCACCCCCCACAATGCCCTACCCCAGGAAACAATAGGGTTAAGGATGTTGCTTAGTTGGTGCAGTGTTTGTTGACTATGTAGGAAGCCCTGGTTTCATCTCCAGCACTGCACATATTGGATATGGAAGTACATCCGAGCACTTGTGGGGTGGAAGTAGGAGGTCCAGAAGTTCAAGGTTACCCTCCACTACTCCTGCAGTTCAAGGCCAGCCTGCAATTTTTGAGACCCTGACTCATAAATAGATTAATACATTTTCCAAATGGAAAAAAAATAGGGTTGAGGAGATGGTTCAGGGATTAAAATGCTTGTTATGCAAGCCAGAGGACCAGAGGTTGGACCCCAAGGACCCACTAAATGCCAGGTGGGTGTGGCAGCCTGCATGTAATTGCAGCTTGCTTATAATCCCAGTCTCTGAGTTTAGAGATGAAGAAGCCAGGGAGCAAACTGGCTAGAGAGGAAACCAGCTGTATCAGTGAGCTCTGGGTATAACTGAGAGATTGGGACTCAAGAAGAACAGGGAAAGAAGGATTGGGGAATATTTCATTCTTGGTCGACACACACACACACACACACACACACACACTCACACACACACACAGAGGCTTACACACATATGAACATGCATGCATACCCCACATACACATGAAAAAAAAAGCAACAATAATAATGGCAAACAACAGGACTCTCTGTATGTGGTAGTGTATGCCTTATAATCCCTGTAGGTTGGGAAGCAGAGGCAGGAGGATGGCCACCATCCCAGGCCACCATGGCCTACATAATAATATGTCTCAACAATACAAGCCCAAACGAGATTTCATATGTCTGCCTCTGTTTCCTTCAGTGCTGACCCTCTCGACTATATTCATTGCAGTATCAAGAGCTACCCCAAAACATGGTTCCTACATCCCCTCTCCATCCCTCCATTCAGATCTGCGCTTCTTAATCCCCTCAGATCCATATTCATCCCTCTTCAGCAATTTATCTCTATCACATCTTCCCTTGAATTAAAAGGATTTAGTGGCTCATTCTGTCTTTCACCTAGATAAGGATATGTTAGGGCATCAGTTCACTCACCCAGGCAGCCATTATGGGCCAACTCCTCACAGGGTCTTTAAAGAAAACACGATTAAGGCTGACAGCATTTTCCAAAGAAGACACACCTAGATCTATGCCCCTTTACATCTCTTTCTTACTTTCTTTTTCTTTTTTGTTCTAGTGCTGGGGGTGTAACCTAGGACCTTGTACATTTTAGACAAGAGTTCTGTTGCTAAGCTACAACCCCAGCCCCTCACTGGGGGATTCTAGGCAGGTGCTCTACCACTGAGCCACACCCCCAGCCCCTCACT
The DNA here is from genome assembly GCA_019843965.1 of Rhynchomys soricoides. Classification (NCBI taxonomy): domain Eukaryota; kingdom Metazoa; phylum Chordata; class Mammalia; order Rodentia; family Muridae; genus Rhynchomys; species Rhynchomys soricoides. The sequence continues at coordinate 12,142 of JADRCH010013348.1, forward strand.
GGGGGATTCTAGGCAGGGGCTCTACCACTGAGCCACGCCCCCAGGCCCTCCCTGGGGGATTCTAGGCAGGTGCTCTACCACTGAACCACACCCCCAGCCCTTCACTGAGGGATTTTAGTAATGAGTTCTACCACTTAACAACACCCCTAGATGGCCATTGAGCCATCTTCAGGCATGTTGTTCTGTTCATACATTAGCAGAAAAGGACCTGGACCTGGACACTGCATTGGATTTTCTTCTTGCTGTGACAAATACCCGAGAGAAGCACCTTGGTTTAGGAAGCTACTGCTTTTCACATCTGCAGCTCAGAAAGCAGAGAGAATGGAGCAGAAGTGAGACTAAGAGGTAGCTCTCATAGCCCCTTCCCTAACAACTTGAGGGGGGGGCATGTATATTTTGTTAGCTTCAGGAACTTCTCAAGACTTGCATGTTGTTTACTTCCTGAGTCCTATGAGCCTCTCTTGCTCCTTCCTGAAAGGAAGGAAAGTGAAAGCAATTCTCACTCTGAGGAAATGTCACTATAGCAGGGGACACAACAGAGTATGATTTGTGGCTAAAGTCAATGAACAATAATTAAAGCTGGTGTCTAGAAACTCATAGTAACAAAGATACCTAGCTAAGAAGGAGCTTGGAGATTACCTGATTTGTACTCCCAGTTTTACAGCTGGGGAAAATTGAGGCTTAGCCAAAGTAAGTCAGCTATGATAGGTCTTACTTATCCTCCAGTTCTGAAGCTGGGTGTCTATCCTTCTAACATGGTGTTTGATCTCTACTCTACACAGCTGTATGAAGAGCTGGGAGAGAAGACAGGTGCTGGAGTTGCTGACATGTAGAGTCGAGGGATCCTTCTCAGGAGTAAGATAGGATGACTGCTGATACCTTTGTTCTTCCCAAGCTCTCATGAAGCTCAAAGTAGCCTCTACTTGCTATCCTCAGTTTCCTCCTTGTGCTTTGAATGTGAAAGCTGTCCCTTAATGGTTTATGTGTTTGAACACGTGCTCCCCAGCTTATGGCACACAAATGCACACATACACGCACAGCTGTGAATAAATGCAATATAAATATAACAGGAGCTGGAGAGATGGCTCTATTTTTGTGCAAGCATGAAGATCTGAGTTCTAATCCTCACCATCTATGTAAAAAGCTAGATATGGCCACACATATGCCTGCAATACCAGTATAATGGGGTTAGGTTAAGTTATGGAGGCAGAAAAATCGTTGAGACTTGTTGGCTGCCAGCCTAGCTCCAGGTTCAACAAGAGGCTCTGTCTCAAGGGAATAACTTGGAGAGTGATGGAGTAGAAACCTACTCTCCCCTCTGTCCCCAGACATATAACACACACACACACACACACACACACACACACACTCTTTTAAAAAATGTGTAGGGGCAGTTTGTCTGCATGCAGGTCTGTGCACCACTTGTGTACCTGGTACCTGAAGGAGCCAGAAGAGGGCATTCGAGTCTCTCAAACTGGAGTAACAGGCAGTTGTGAGCCACCATGTGTGTTCTGAGAATTGAACTTGAGTCCTCTGGAAGAGCAACAAGTGCTCTTAACCACAGAGACCTTTCCAGTCCCCTCATATTTATGTGTGTGTGTATGTAGTACATATATATGTTACTGTGTGGTGTGCATGTTGAGACCAGAGCAAGACTTTGTGTGTCTTCCTCTGTTGCTTACCACCTTGAAGCAGGGTTTGCCACTGAAGCGGAAGTGCATTATTTTAGGTAGTTGGGGTGGCCAGCAGGCTTGTCTTCATCTCACTGCTGGGTTACAAGCATTTGTAGTTATATCTTGATTTTGATGTAGGTGTTGGGGATTTGAACTCAGGTCTCCAGGTTTTCATGATCCTTTACCCCTGTTTTTAGTTAACTATTATTAGTTAGCATTAGTTTCATGATGACTGTCCTGGTTAGGGTTTTGACATATTGACACAAACAGCAGTCATCTAGGAAGAGGGACTTCCATTGACAAAGTGCTTCCATCAGATTGCTTGTAGGCAAGTCTGTGGGGCATCTCCGTAATTAACGATTGATGTGGGAGAGCTCATCCTACTGTGAATGGTGCTCCCTCTGGACAAGAGGTTCTGGGTGGTACAAAGCAGGCTGAGCAAGCCTTGGGGAGCAAGCCAGTAAGCAGCACCCCTTCATGGCTTCTGCTTCAGTTCCTGCCTCTAGTTCCCTCAGTGATGGAGTGTGATCTGAGAGTCTTATGATGAAAGAAACCTGTCCCTCCCCAAGTTGCCTTTGGTCATGGTAGAAAGCAAACTAAGACAACGATATTTCTATGCACGTGTCACCGATATTTCTATGCACGTGTCACTGTACTTCTCTGACATCGTCCCTGGGTTTTACCAGCCTGAGGCTGGATGCCAGCCTTCATGATGGCCTTTGACTCTGGGCTCTTGAGCTCCCTATGACTGGGACTGACCTCCATGATGAGCTTGCCGAGTCTTCTTTGCTTCTCTTCTTAAATTTTCTTTTTGAAATTTTATTTACTTTCATGTGTATGAGTATTTTATCTGTGTGTGTGTTTGTGCACCACATGTGTGTATTGTCTACAGAGAGCAGAAGAAGGCACTGGATCCTCTGAAATTGGAGTTACAGACAGTTGTTAGCCATGAGGTGGGTGCTGGGAACAGAACCTCGGTCATTGGAAGAACCATCTATGCTCGTAAGTGCTGAGCCATCTCTCCAGTTCCCTTGCTTACTTAAACAAGAGCTCAAAAGCTTAATTTTTATTTATATAATTAGTTAATTAGTGCCGGTGCCCATGGAGGCTAGAAGAAGAGATTGGTAGAGGTGTAGGTGTAGGTGTAGGTGTAGATGTAGGTATAGATGGAGGTGTAGGTGTAGGTGTAGGT